>MPUH01000028.1:0-155861 GCA_001970955.1 Stentor coeruleus | reverse complement strand
TTCACTAGCTTTTCAACTATTAAACACTTATCACTAGAATTATATTTTTAATTTTAGGAAAATTTACTAAACAAACAGATCTCCAAACATTTTCTTCCTCTGTTCATAACTTCTTAACTACATTTCTTTCTACATAATTTATAATTCTCTATACAATAATCTTAAAAAAAATGCATTTTTTTATGTAGGATTCCTAAAGGCTAAAGAGCATATCCCTGAACTTAGCCAAATATTATATTTATTGATAATTATGATTTAAAGTATGATATATTATTAAATCACTTAAGATGTAAGTAAATTTATTAGATGATATTTAGTTTTAAAGGGTTTTATGATTATTGTATTGGTTATGTATAAGTAATTACTTTAGATAAGGTTGAATAAAGCTTTTTATTATTATAAACTGTATATTTATATTCATTTTTATGATGAATTAAGCTTGATAGTTGAATATTATAACTTTTAGTACAATTTTTGAGATTTCTTAGAAAAGATTACAGTTTATTGTTCATGGTAAATTTAACATAGGATAAAAGAAATTTTACCAAAATTGCAAACCTATAAATATATTTAAATAATTAATTGCATCTCCAAAGTAAAAAAATCATTATTATCTAAACACAAAATTCCTACATAAATGGGACAAAACAAAAATTTGCTCAAATACAATTTTCAATTAATTCACAGTTAACACCAGAACATTAGTTGAATTAAATAATCGAGGTTATTCAGGCTTAGAAAATTTCTACAAAGACATTTATTTATCATTTATCCATTCAAGTTTACCAAAATATACATCTGGAGATTTAGGATTTCCTATTCCATACTATTCACCAACAGTCGACCCTACAAGTTCAAATTTTGCTACCCCCAAATCTTTTGTCCCTAATGGTACTCCAGTATCTTTTTTTTGTAGCAAAATTAGCTTAAATATGATCAGTGGGTCTCAAGAAAGCTTAGACCTAGTTCGTAGTATAGTTAATTGTCCTAATACAGAAATTTATGCTACACCTTTTATAAGACTTATACTCACTGATAAATGGAAGAAAGTTAAATTTATCATGATACTTTTAGGGTTATTATATCTTATATACCTTATATGCTTATCAATATACATTATTTATTATAACGGATATTCTTCAAACACTGAAAGTAAATAAAATATATTTATAGGTGAAATCGCTTTATATGTAGGTTTTATTGTTAATTTCATAATGATCCTTTATGAAATTATGCAAATGATTATGACAGGTGCTGAATATTGGCAAGATCTTTGGAATTGGATTGATATTTCTCGTTTTGTCATTTTACAGTACTTACAGCTTTAACTTTAAATTTTGAAACTGTTTTGACTGGGAATTTTTGGTATTCGTTATTGCAAATTGTTCTTGTGCTTGTGTCTTGGGTACGTGGTTTAACTTTTTTTAGGATTTTTGATCAAACTTGTTATTTGACAGCACTGATATTTGAGGTTGTTTTTGATATGTCAAGCTTTATGATGCTAGCTTTTTATTCAGTTATAGGTTTATCACTTATGTTATTTTGTTCACTTGAAAGTTCTAATGATAGTAATTATTCTAATTTTCTTGGTTTTACGTATATGACAACAATAAGTGAATATGGGTCATTTGATTATGGTATTGAAAAATTTGACCAGATAGGCACTGTTATATTTACTGTAACTTCAGTTCTTAATACAATAGTTATGATGAACTTACTTATTTCTATAATTGGAGATACTTTCGATAGAGTTCAACAAGGAAGTGCTGTTGCTGATTTAAAACAACTTGGCAGTATGGTTTATGAAATCGAGTCGCTTATGTTTTGGAAAAAAAAATTATTCGAGAGTGTGTATATGCAGAGACTATGTCAAAAATTCGGATCTGGAGGCGATTCAAATGCTTGGGATGGGAAAATTAGAGAAATAAAAAATACTATTTTGTTTATGCATAAACCGGTTCTTAATGCTTCTAATAAATGCGATAAAACTGTAAAAAATGTTGAAGACCTGCAAATGAGAATTGGACAGGTAGAGAAAAAAATTGATGTTCTTACGGATAACATGAAAGAAATAAAAGAAGTTTTAAATTTATTAGCAAGTAAGCTTTAGTTTAAAGAAAATTTTATGTTTATGTTAAGTAGTTTTCCTTTAAAAATCTAACCACAAACTTAGTATTTTTATATTTAGTAATTGATTAAATTATTAGCTTTGTTTCAGAGCTTGGGTTTTCTTTATAGCCTCCCTTACTATATCTAACGCTTGTACCTCTTCTTGTGTGAATTCTAGCATAGACATTGTAATTTTAATAATCCCTTCAATCTCATTATTCATAATAGGTAGCCTAGAAGTAAGATTTCTAAAACTATCTTTCATAAAACTTGATCCACCATTTTTAATCTGTTCAGTTCTAAGTTTCCTTTCTAAATCCCTTATATGTTCTTTTAATAAACTCATTTGATCTAAAAAACGTTTACTATTTTTTCTTTCTTCTTCAAGTTCACCTTGTACTATTGATGGACAAGTATAAGAAAATTCAGATAATGAACTTTCTGAAATCAATGGCGTTATTGGACTTGATTTTATTAGAGAATTATCATTTTTTAATAATGAACGGAGTTGGTTTTCTAAATGGTTGACTTCATTTTTAAGTTTTTGATTGTCATCTTCTAGTTTTGAAATGTTACTTTTATAGGTTGAACTGTCAATTTTCAGAACTTCCAACTCGGTTTTAGCGGATTTTTCTTGGAAAATCAGGTCTTCCATTATTGAGTTCGCTTGTCTAGCTTCAGATTTTAATGTTTGTTGGAGTTCGATTATGAGTTTTTCTTTCTGACTGATTTCTTCGGTCAGTTTGCTGATTTCTAAACGCATTATTGATTTCTCGTAGGTTAATTGATCGAATTCTAGTTCTTTGGGTTTGAGTTGGCGAATTCTGGCACTGAGGATTTTGTTTTTGTCTTCAAGTTCTGTTATTGTTATATTCGCTATTTTCAACTCATTTTCTAATTCCCTGCTTTTACCTGCTTCAATTTTCATCTGGTGGTTTTCTTTTTCCAGCACCTGGTTCGACTTCATAAGCGAGTTCCGTTCATTTTCCAACAATTCAATAGTCTCACTCAATTCCTGTACCTTAATATCCGAATATATCCTATTCTGTTCAATAATATATTCAAAATTTTCAATCTGCACTCTAAAATTTTCATCACTCGGCATATCAGCATTTGAATTTTTCAAATCCTCATTCATAGCAATAAGAGTATTAAGATTTTCCATCAAATTCTCAGTAAACCTAGACCTAAGTTCATTTATACAATTTTCCTTATCCACAAGTTTCTGTTGGATTGCCAAATATTTCTTTTCAAATTCATCATTAGTCTCATTAATCCGTCCTTCAGCCCAAGCTTTAACACTTTCAACTATTTTCTGATAATAAGCCATGCTTTTTTTAGCATTATTTGATGTGTTTGCATTTGTCCTATTTTTCCTTTCAAGCATTTGTTTTTCTTTTTCGGCTTGTCTGCGAAAATTTTCCAGTTCTGCGCATTTGATTTCAAGCATTTTTACGGACTTTTTGTAGTCCCGCAGCTGATTTTTGAGGATTTTATTCTCGGTTTCATAGCTTGAGAATCGTTCGGTAAACTGGGACAAGTCGATTTGCGTGAAGTTTTTGCAAGAAGGGGAGTTTTTTGGACTTGGAGGAGTTTCTGATTTTATTTCAGATAACTCTTTTAGTTTCATTTCTAGTTTATGACGCTCGTTTTCATAGAAATTCACTGAGTTAAAACCTTCTTTTTCTCGGGAAGTCTTTTGAAATGTTGAGGTCTCTTTGATGAACTTTTGTGTGCTGGAAACAAGTCCTAAGAGCTTGCTTGTAAGGACTTTGTTTTGTGTTGATAGTTGCTTTTTATAAGTTTCTAGCTCTTTGATTATTATATTTGAGTCTTCAGAAAAGTTCCCAGGGAGTTTGAGGACGTTTTCTTTCCACGCTCGAAGAACATCACGTTCTACTTGTATTTTTTTAAGCAAATCTTTCAAGTCAGTGTTTTCTTGTTGTAAAGAGTAGTTTTTCTTGTCGGCAGGGCTTATTGAGCGGTATATTGATAACCTTGTAGGAATAATATCGTTATTTTCACATTTTCTCTCATTTGACAGCTTCCTCGCTTCTTTTTGAAATGTAGCAATTTTTATTTCTGTGTTTCTTACAGACTTTTCCACTGCGCCCGACAAAGGATTCACAGTTATGTTTTTCATATTTATTTCTTATAAAGGGCATTTTCTTAATTTGAACAGATTTAGTTTTTTTAATCCAATTCGACTATATAAAAACATAAACAAAAAAATAACTCGATTTAACTCTTAACTAACTATAAGAATCTTAAAAAATCCTGCATTGGTAATACAAATCCGTGAGATTACGTATTGAAGGATCACTGCTCTCTTCATCTCTTTTTCTTAACACATCTGCAATAGCTTCTCTATATTTCTGATCATTAAACTCAGCTTGTTCTTCTAAAATTCTCATATCAATACATTTGTCTTTAATCTTACAAAATTTTTGGACGAATTTCAGATCTGGCTTGATATAAACATTTGGCTCTTCGTTAGCAAATGCAATTATTTCATTTCTTGCATTTCTATTTGTCACTAAAGCATCAATATATGATTTGCAAGGGAATATATGTTTTTCCTCAAAGCTATGAGTTAAATAAATGTAAGTGAGTAAATCTTCATATTCTTTATTTCTCATAAGTTGATAGTTTTTTTCAGCCCAGTTTTTAAGAAAATATTCATAGCCTTCAGGTTCTTCGAAATTATAACAAGCAGTGTTGATTTGATATTCCATATATTCGATCATAAGATTATGTTTGACGCATACAGGATGGCATTTTATGATCTGAAATATTCTATCAATGAAAGTTTTTGGAGCACCTCTTCTAGCTGAGTATAAAGCTGTGACAATAAATCCATTGATAATGGTATAATCATGTTTTGAAAGATATTTTTCTGGAGACCCTGGGTCATAAGAACCTTCTCCAAAAATTCTGATAAAACTCTGTTTTTCTTCTGGGTTAGTTATTTTAATTACCCCCAAATAGTTGATCCCAGATTCGAATCTGTTTCTACTTGAAAACTCCACTTTGAATTCAATTGTTTCTTTAAGAGGTCCTTCGCATTTAGTGATTATAAGATCGCTTTCATGCTTAAACCTTATGATAGTTTTTTCAGCCTTGTATAAATTCCCAACTTCACAAAAATTCAAAGCAAAGAATTCTTGGTAGTCGTCACATTTGAGAATTTCTTCAAAGTTACCTTTAGGTCTCATTTCAGGTTGGAGATGTTCATTTGTAGGATTATGATGTAGTTTTTGAAGCTGCTTGATATCCATTATTACTAAAGAAAATATTTAAATTATGGTATACTTAGAATAGATATTTTTTCATATGGACTAAAAAACCATAGTAATATTTATTGTTATGAATAAATATAAAGAGATAGTTTTATATAATAATATTTATATGCTGATAATATTTTTTGATTTGGATAGATTTTTTTTGGGATTATTATAATATTAGGATTTATATTTTATGTATTTGATGTGGATTTTATAGGATTTTGAGAGAAAAATAACTTTTTATTATAGGAAAAAAGGCTTTCGGGTTGATTAAATGATATAAAAATCGCAAGTTTGAGTTGTGTATGGGAAATTGAGTTTATGGATATGTTTTTTGGTTTTATATAATCATGATTTTGTTTGTAATAACTTGATTACTAAACTGATTGAATCATTTTCAAAATTCATTTTAGAGCTTGTTTTTTGAATTGGAGTACTAATAGTAATATCTCTCAGAATAATATATAAAAATTATATTATTTTTTTGTATTTCACTAACTTATATAGCTTAAACACTAATTATTTTATATTAGGCTACACAAATTGTACAATTAAAAACTTAAAGCAGGCTAAAGTTCTCAGATATGAATTTAAACAAAAAATCAACAAGAAAAGTGCTTTTTGTTTTATGTTTAATCCTCAAGTCTAAAATCCATACACCTTAATAATTCCCAAAAGTAAAAAATCTAATTTGACACAATAAACAATCATAATTCACACTATAATCCACATTATAATTCAACAACCGGATTACTCAAAAAAATTATACATTTTTCCTAATTTTAGTGCATATAAAAATCCATTTCTATAATAATATTTACTATGAGCCGGCCTCAAGTCTCTTCTATAAAAATTTTAGTTCAAAGTATTAAGACTGGAAACCAAAAAAAACCTTTTGTTATTGCTAATATAGGAAATGATGCCCATCGGCTAAGTCAAAATACCCTTGAAAATTTCATTATCGCCCCTGGCAAAATAATCAATTATCGAGTACTAAATGATGAATCTGTCGATATAGACGAAGGGGAAATTTCCATTTGGAATAGCTTATTTTTTTTTTCTGAAAATTATTTGGGAAAAGAAATTGAAATTATAACAAAAAACAAAAACAAAAATTCAGAAGTGGCTTTGAAAATATTAATTGCTTTATCAGTAGAAGATATAAAGAAAATCATTGGCATGAGGAAAAAAAATAATTTCCGTCAAGAACAAAGTTTACATCATAATTCTACTAGCAGTAAAGAAATATATTTGAATAATACGACAATTGATGTGGATAAAAATGAGACTCAGCCAGATGTACAACAAAATAAAAGTAATTATACTTTTCTAAAAAATAAAACTAATAAAAACTGCTGCAGTAGAATATTAGCTTGCATCATTAGAATATTTTGCTGCTGCAGAGATAGAGAATCAAAAAAAAGATAAGAATAGGTTAGAATTATTTATGATTTATAATTTAGTTCTTAGTATATTCAGTTAAAAAAATCAATTAAAATTATGTATTTAATTAGATTCTTAGCCTTAACTAGAAAATAAGCTAAAAAAATACGATAAAAATTTTAATTCCAAACTAAAAAGCAAAAAGCAAAAAATTTTTAAAACAGCATATCGATTTTTCAACATAAATTTATAAATAAGTTTTCAACACCAGAAAACACCCATAATTATTTATCTTTTTTTACACTAAAACTAATCTATTTATCTAACACAAACTAANAAGAATAGGTTAGAATTATTTATGATTTATAATTTAGTTCTTAGTATGTTCAGTTAAAAAAATCAATTAAAATTATATTTAATTAGATTCTTAGCCTTAACTAGAAAATAAGCTAAAAAAATCCGATAAAAATTTTAATTCCAAACTAAAAAGCAAAAAATTTTTAAAACAGCATATCGATTTTTCAACATAAATTTATAAATAAGTTTTTAATACCAGAAAACACCCATAATTATTTATCTTTTTTTATACTAAAACTAATCTATTTATCTAACACAAACTAGCCACAAACTCAAAAATCTCTAACTAAATTCGTTTCTTCCCTATAAAACCTCTATAAACTCTCCACTTTTATTACCTTAACTGTTTTGTGGAAATAATTCTCAAGTATATGTCTGACGAAAACATAGTAGAGGTCCATATATCCAGTTTAGAAACCCATAAAAACTTAGATTGTGTAGTCCTTTTAGCTCATGACGAAGAAACAAAAACCCTTCATCCTAATGAATCAGCAACTTACAAGCTTAGTAGAGGTTCAGGAATGGGTTATCGAATATTAGATGCTGATTCCCAAGATGTAGATTCTGGGTTTTTCGAATTCTGGGATTTATATTCGCATTTCACCACAGACCAGTTAAAAACAATACAACCATTTCACTTTGTTGCCAGATTATTCGGACAAAATAGCGAATTGGTTGTTGAGTTAAAAGTAAGTCTTAATGATAAAACAAGAGAAAGAAGAATAAAAAAAAGAACTAAACTCATAAAACAATTATTAAAGTCAATTGATGAATCTTCAGAAGGATCAGAGTCTAATTCCAAGACTTCACTGTTAAAAGAAGTTTCTAGTAGCAAAAGCTTGGATGATCCTGATAAGCAGTCGGTAATATCAAATCCTATGAATATTGAAGCTTCAGAAAAGATTTCAGTATCAAGGTCTGGGTCTAGTAAAGATGAGAAAAATCATTATGGGAATGTTTTAATGAATAAAGAGGTGGAGTATTCAGGAAAAGAGACTGAGGTTCATGGGGGAAAAGGGGCAAGCTCTTCAATGACGGATCCTAAAGGAAAAAAGAACTCTAAGTTTATGTGTTTTAGATGCTGCTAAGAAGGTTAATATTAATGAATAGAGTTTAAGTAATAGTTTTGGATTTTCTTTTGAGGGGATTATAATAGCTATGATTAAGGCCAATCAAAAGAGTCGTAATAAGACAATTTTTCTATTGACAGTAACAATAGAAGCACTACTTTATGATGCTATGAGTAAAAACTTATGCTTGCTTTCAACAAAAAAAAGTAAACCAAGTTGTTTGATGTTCACACAAAATCGTAAAAGTAGTGAGAAAATTTCAATAGGGAAAAGACCTGCATTACCTGCTCCTCCACCTAGTAAAAAGATGAAAATCAATGAGAAGTCCACGAAAGAAGTTCTTATGCCGATATTTTCGCCTAGTGAGACGCTAATGCCAAAAACAAGTTTAAATATAGTTAGTGTTAGAAGAGATCATGAGTTTATAGTCAAGAATTTCGGGATTAAAATCAAACCTATTTACAAGCAAGAAAGTTTACAAAGACTCTTTAGATTATAATAGAATATGTTATAAACTTAAGCTTTTATTAACTAAATACATCACAAAATATCTAATGAAAATACAACCCACCTTCAAATAAAAAAAAATAATCTCTCCATATAATCTACCCTAGCAAACCTCGCACATAATTAATCCTTTGTAATCCTCAAACTATAAAAACTTCTCACAATTTAATAACTACATTCATCCAAATCCAAAATCCCAGGACTTTAAAATTAGCTATTTTACTTCTTTATTCAAACAAAAATATTTTTTTTATCATAATTAATCATTATCATGGAGAAAGCTTACACCAAAGTTTACAAGCACTGGCATGGAAATAACACCTTACTATTTGGAGGAAGGGTAATCTTAGGGTATAAAACATATAGTCCAAACTACATCCACGCAATTGGTTCATTATTCCTAATAATATCCTCAGAAGTAATAATGATCTCAACAGTTTCAACAAACAATCAAATATCCTTAACTCTCTTCAGCCTTTTATTTACAATCTTAACCTCAACATTTCTTATCATATTATCATCAAGTAATCCTGGTTATATCCCAAAACAAGAATTCCCTTTTGCTAGAGGTCCAAGTGAAAGTCCTATTTTATTAACAGCATTAATAAATGAACCTTCAAAACAATCAGCAATCGAAAGGATATCATTTGAACAAGTTTATAATTCTTCAATAATAAAATTGAAATCCTGTCGTTCCTGTTGGATTGTCCGTCCACCAAAAGCAAGTCATTGTACATTATGTAATTTATGTGTTGAAGGTTTTGATCATCATTGTCCATGGGTTGGTACATGTATAGGTAAAAGGAATTACAATATTTTCCTTTTGTTTATTTTTTCATTATTTATGCTTATTAGTATAAATTTGACAATTTGTATGCTTGAACTTACTAAAGGTATTGAAAATAGTTCAGAGTCAGCTGAAGAGTTTTTACAATCAACAGGTTCAGCGGTATTTTTTTCAATGTATATGTCGGGTGCAGGGTTTTTTGTTGGTGGGTTGAGTTCATTTCATATATATTTGTTGTTTACAGGTTACACAACTAATGAAGCTTTAAAAAAGAAAATCTACTACCCAAAACACAACCCATTTGCTCGTGTTTCTATATGGAGGAATATTTTATATGTGTTTTGTATCAAAAAATTTTCATTTTTCAATTTGACCGCTTCAGTTCCTGTAACCAACAAAGATTTATGCAATATCTGCCCATCAGAATCAGCTATAAAAAAGTCTTTATCCAACTCAATAGATTTTGAAAAAACATTCAATGAGATTAAAACTAAAGATTTAAATGGTGCTTGTATAAAGCCTACTGATGAGTATATTAACTAAACATATTATCATAAATATTTTAAAAAAACTGAAAAATATCGTGAAAAGAAACACATAAAAACTTCTAAATCTTTAAATAACTGATATAAATGGATATAAGTAAATCAGAACAACGTAGTTTGATATCTCAAAAGTCAGTTAAGTGCAGCAAGTTTTCAAAAAGAGATGAAATTCCTCTGTGTTTTTTAGAAAACACACCAAAAGAAGCTCTTGTACTTGAGCATGTAAAAGATTTAGAGCGGCAATTTCGACTTTCTTATAGACATGATGCGAATCGGCCTCTTTTACTCTACCCAAAGAACGAATGTGGAACAGAAAAGTTCATCTGCACGACAATGAGAACTACACAGATGGCTTTTTTAGAACTTTATGACTGGCAACAAGCCGCAGAGTTTATCGCCAACTTCCTTGAATATGAAGAACTTAACCCTCCAGATCAATTCCCAGAATGTATCCCCGCTCCAAGTAATGTTTTAGCTTGGCAATATGGAGATTGTTTTGATTTCGCCATAGCTTTATGCTCAATACTAAGAGGAGCAGGTTATGATGCATATTGTGTTCATGGAAGAGCCCCAAAAGAAATCACAACAAGAGATCAAACTAGAACAAAATGTCCTTTAGAAATAAAAGAAAATGAAATGCCAGACACAACAGAACTCCCTGAACAAAAAGATGATAAAGAATTTGAAATCCCTATAAAACCTCCACTGATATCTGAATTCGTGAAATCACAACAAGAAAAAGAAGATCAAGAAAGAGAACAAAAAAGGCTTATTGAAATGACTATAGATGATGATGCACCTGAAATACAAACACCTGATATAATGAAAGATAAAAGACTTCATTGCTGGGTATTAGTTATGGAAGGTGGCAGAGGTATTACTGAAAGTTTTTTTATTGAACCAACAACAGGTAAATCTTTTCCTTTGACAAGAAGTTTATATGAAAATGTAGAGTTTGTTTGGAATGACCAGAATTTTTGGATTCATTTATATCCAAATTTAACTGTTGATGCTGTGGATTTTGAACTTTATAGTGAAAAATGGGAACATGTGATGCTACCACCGATTGATAAGAAAAAAGATAAGAAAAAAAACGATAAGGATGAAGAAGGGGAAGAAGGAGGGGATGATAGGAAAATGAATTCAGAAGAACTTGGAACTGATGGATATGTGAGGATTATAGATCATGTTTTAGATTTACCCCCTTCTTGGTGTCCTAAATTAAGGATTGATAGAGAAGTTTTTGCTAAAAAGTGCCCAATGGGTGAAAAGACTTTATTTTATGAGAAATGTAAAGTTGAGTATTATGCAGAATATTCACAATATGATGGGCTTATTATGTGTTTAACTTATTATCATGATTATAAAAGACATATAGTAAAAGAAATTAGATGGATTTATAAAGGAAGACAAGATAATTTAGTTATTAGAAGAAGATTTCCTTTAGAGTATAAAACAGTAGAAGATTATGCACCAGGGTGTACGTATCATTGGAAACAAATTGTTGAAATTGATGGTAAAAGCAAGATTGTGATTTATTACCCAACACGTTATAATGATGGACTTATAAGACGTGAAGAGATTTTCGAACATAAAACAAGAGAGTTTTTCCAGGATCGAGATGATTATATGATATACAGATCATGGAAAATCGTTAATAGGAAATCTAATACAAGAGATTTAGTATTAGGAGATTATGTTATAGTCCATATGACACAAAAATATGATAGAAATCCAAATCTTCCTGCAGGAGGGAAGATTGAAAAAATTGTCTATGATATTGCTAAGAAAAAACATATTGTTTATTATCATTATGAACCAGGGAGTATAAAAAGAAATGTTGTTGAATACCCAAGAGATGTGCTTAATAGCCTTGGGAAAGTTTCAGATGGCCAAGAGACTGAAAAAATTGATGAAGTCCGCCAACAGAAACTTCAGCATTTCAACGAAATGGAAAAAGCTTGTTTTACCGGGATTAAAAACCAAGAAAGTAGTCTTAATCAGGATGAAGAAAGTTATACAAATCAAGAAGAAGGTTGGGCTAAATTTAAAAAGAAAAATGATGTATATGGTGCTTTACAAGAAGGTCTTATAACAAAAAGCATTTATGATAAAGCTAGAGAAAATATTAAAGAAGTTGAAAAAGAAAAAGAAGAAGATAAAATTGCAGAAATTACATCAATTGATTATTTAACCCCTGTGCTTAAAGAATTAGGATATGAAAGTAAACAACTTAATAGTTCTGAAGCACAAGATGTTGAAAATAAAGTTATGAGTTTATTAAAAGAAAGATTATTACATAGAGCGAATATTATTAAAAATAGTTTAGAAAAAGAGAAGAAAATGTTACAGGAAGAAATGGTAAAGGATATTTAGAATAGGTTTTCAAAAAAAGGTGATCATGCAACACCTGATGATAGGAAGCGTTATGAGGATTTGTATCAGGAAATGAGCTTTAAGATTGAGATTTTAGAACAGAGAGTTGCTAGGCATGAGGAACAAGCGCTTAAGAAATATGCGGAAATGTCGTTGAAACTGAAAAATGAATCGATTTTGGGTGCACTTCACACATATCATAAGAAAGAGTAGTTAGGCTATAGTTAAGATAAAATTGTTATTGGGAACTTTTGGATGTTGGAATGAATATTTTTGTAGGAATTTTTTTATAATTGTTTGCAGTTTTTAATAGTTTATATGGTTTAATCATAGGAAGTACCTGTTTTTTATAATTTATTTGCTTTTGTAAATATTAACAATATTACCAATTATAATATATCTGCACGATAATCTTAAAGCTCTAAATCACAAAATCATTAACAAAAACTACCTTCTCAAAATTATAACCACAATAATATGATCATATTAAAATCTTATAGCAAGTTGCAAATTATACTTTAACCATAACATATATAAAAATGAAGCATCTCTCACCAATTACACCAAAAATATCACGAGATTTAGCTTTTAGACCAACACAAAGATATGGTTCACATCAAAAAATGCGTCTTCGAGTAAAAAACGACAGTATTGAAGAACTAAAATCCTTTGTCCCAGACTGGCTTTCAACTAATAGAGATTTTATAAGCTGCTACAAGAAAATGAAGTACCAAGTCGACATAAACCTAGCTGATGTTTGTCAAAAACTCCACAACAACCGTAATAATGACGAGAAAAAGGCTTTGATAAATTGGATTAAAAATAAACCTTTTTTCATGAATATGAGTAAAGATATTGTTAAAAAAGTTTGCAATAAACTTTCATGTTCTACATATAAACTTGGTGATGTGAGTAAGATATATATAGTTATTCATGAAAAAGATGAACCGAATTGTATGTATATTATATATGAAGGTATTGCAGGGATTTATAGATACAATCAAAGAATAAATCAAAGAGATGAAGGCGATCCGTTAGGTGAAAACGCTTTAGAAAATGATGTTTGTAGAACTGCGACAGTTATAGCTGAGTCTAGTATGATATTATTCAAACTCAAACGTAGCGACTATGAAGACATAATGCTAACAGTAAAGAAAAATGAAAAAAAATCTCAGATTGTATTTATAAGGTCGATTTCTGTTTTTAACTCCTGGAATGATGTGAAAATCATGATGCTTAGCCATGCGATTATTGTTTCAAATTTTTCAAAAGGCGAAATTGTGTATGAACCAAATGATTTTAGTCACTCTTTTTATATAATAAAACAAGGGGTAATTGAGTTACAGACTGAAATCAAAATTTTAGAGGAAAATAAATGGCCCGTAAGCCCAAGAGAATGGAATGTTAGAAAAGTGACGAAAAAAATCTATCATCCTGTCAAAACCTTGGGCCCAAAAGATTATTTTGGCCATGTTGAGCTTTTGGATAAAACTTTTCGACAGACCCGAGCTTTAGCGATATCACAATGCACACTGTTTATTATAAACAGGTCTAGTTTTGAAGAACTTTTCAACCCACGCGACCAAGAAATGCTTAAAAACGACTCTGAAATCCCAAGCAAAGAGGAAATTGAAAAAATGATTAAAAAGTCTAAAAGCGATATTTTGGAAAAAGAAAAAATCATCATGAATGCTATGATAGAAAACAAACGAGGATATACGGGGAAAAATAAAAAGTTTGATAAATGGATGAAGTTTGTTAAGGAAAGAATCATCACACAAAAAAATAATATGAAAAAAACTATTGTAAAACNAAAAATAATATGAAAAAAACTATTGTAAAACATAAATTGGAAAATATAAGGTTGACAAGGGAAGATATATAAATTCAAGTGTGGTAATTGGGTTTTTTTTTTCATTATAATAATAGAAAATTTAAGCTTTTTGCAATTTGTTTTTGTAGTTAGTTTTATGGTATAAGTTATTATAAATAAAATGAGAACTTTGAGGAATAGCTTCGGCAATGCGACTGATTTACATAAAAGTTTACAAGGTTATGAGTCTTTGAAATCAAATTTGGTTGAGTTCCCAAATATTGAATTTTCGAAAACAAGGAATAATTCTCTTGATCCTACAGTTAAATCATTGAAACTCAAACTTACAGAAATGGAAACAATTGTTAAAATTAGTAGAGAGAGGGTTAGGCTGCTGGAGAAAACAGTAGAAGATTTGTCTATGCAGTTGGAAAAACTACAGAATATAAACAAAACTTTGCTTTCGGAAAAACTGGATCTTAATTCTTCGGAAATTCACTTTTTTGTTCAGGATTTGATAGTCGCAGATGTAAAAAAACAACTCGAAGACGCTCATGGAGACATAGAAAAATACCGTATGGATGCTGAGCGGATGAAAAAGCGCTACGAGTCCATCGTCCAAGAAAACAAACGTATCGAAGGAAGTATCAAAAGATACCGCAAAATCATCTCTGAAATTGGTTTCCAAAAAATCCAAACTATCGATACCGTAACAGCAGACGACGCAGAGTCAGTTCTCCCAAGCATAAAAAAAAGCTGGGGTGATCCTCCAAAAGCCCGTAATACAGACAAGCATCGTGTAAAAGTATTACCTATAATCGAACAACACGTTAAAGAAATGACTGAATCAACAACAATACCTCTAATATTAACTAAACTTTGTGAAGCTATTCGCCAAATCACATCATGTCAAAAAATTTCAATATACATAGTATCCCCAAGTTTACAACAAGTTTATGTTCAATATTTTCAAAGTATTCAACATGTACAAAGAGTATTATTAGGAAATACATGGGTACAATTACATACAGACCCATCATGTGATGTTGTTGAACCATTATTTAGTAAAGTTGAAGAAATTATAACAGGAGTGAGGACAACTGAAAAACTTATTCAAAGCGTATCTTTACAGAAAGAACCAAGTATAATCATACAATGTTTAAATCCATCAAGACCTTTTGATTCAAATGATGAGAAATTTATATCGATACTCATGTCACATATGGCAGCTTGTGTAAAAATTGTTGTGTCATTAAAGAAAGAAAAGTTTTTAAGAGAGCAGCTTGTTGATGTTGTGAATGTATCAGCTGGGATTTCAAGAGCTCGTAATCATCAGAGTTTGGCTAATTCAGTAGATCAGCTTTTGCCGAAGTTCTTTGAATGTGAGACTGCAGGAGTTGTTTTTGTAGATGAAGAAAGCCAAGAGTTTTATACATTAGCTTATTCATCAAGTCAAGATGAGAAATTTTCTCAAGATATTATTCGATTCCCAATAACCATGGGATTGACTGGGGAAACATACAAAGGCCGAACTTATCATATATTTGAAAATGTTAAAAAAAAACATCTTTATAACCCTGAAATCGACAATATCGCCTCAGCTTCTGACCTTAACACTTGTTTTATGAGCTGTTTAAATGGCCCTAATAATACGATTTATGGAATAATGCAACTTGGTAATAAAAGTGGGGGTTTTTCACAAAGAGATATACAATTAGTAACTAGTTTTAGTACAATTCTTGGATATATGATAGCTGGGATTAATGATATATCTGAAGCTATGGAGTTGACAATAAAAATGAAACAACATTTAGTTAATTTAAGCCTTGGATTAGGTGGTGATATAAATGATCTATCCCCAGATAGTTCAGGAATTATGGACCAGTTAGAGATTATTAAGTCTATGGTTAGAACCTGGTCTAAGTCTAAAAAGCAGAAAATGCAAAATCTTTAATTATAACCTAAGCTTTCATTATATAAAAAAAAAATTTTTTTTACTTATAAAATTCATGGAAAACTCTTTGCTTGGAGAGGCTAAGGTTAGAAGATATGAAGGAAAATTGTATAGGTATTTTATGCATAATTGGGATAATGAAAAGAAGAAAAGACACTTTTTTATTCGACTTGGGGGTTTGTTGGTTGTGATTTTAACGATTTATTTGGTGACTAGAATCAACATGCCAGTTGTGTCTTATAAACAGTGTATGGTTGATAAAGTTTTTGATATGACAAATTCTTTGAATAAGTATTTTGCCTTAAACCCTCAAGTCAAAAATTCATTTGAGATTTTTTCATCGACACTTATTGATATTAATTTACTATGTTTTGCTGTACTTTATGGACTTTGGGGTACAACCTGGAAGCCATTAGTTTTTTCAGTGTCATTTTTTATATTTAGAGGCTCATTACAAGCTGCAACAATCCTAGGTTTTCCTGAAGGATTTATATGGGAATTTCCTGGATTTTACTCAGTACTTGTAACTTATGTCAAAAGTTCAGATTTTTTCTTTTCTGGACATGTTGGTGTTATGCTATTTTGTGGGATGTTTTTCTATGAACATGGACATAATAGATTGTTAGGGTATTCAATTTTTTGTATATTCTGTGAGGCTATTGTAATGGTTCTTGTAAGATGTCATTATGGTATTGATATTGTTGGAGGACTTATATTCTCTCATTATATATGGATAATTAGTGAATGGCCTGCAAAAATTATAGACAAGCTGGGATATGATGAAGATCAGCATAGATAATCCTAATTACAACTACAGGGGAAATTGGATTTTGACTTTTGCCGATTTTTCGTTTATAATAATAATAAAATCATGGAAGTTTACGACCAGTCTTCAAGCGAAGGAAATGAGGAATCAGTATCAAAACTACGTATTCAAGTGAATCAAATCCTAAAACGTGAACTCATAGACTATATGCCGACAATAGACGAAGCAGATCAAGAACCTGATATAAGCATCTTGGAACCATTTCCAAGGTGTAACACATACGCTACATTTGATAAAAGCATGGATATCTCTCATTCAATAAGTATTTCCGATATGGAATCTATGAAATTCGAAGCAAGTAAAGATGATTCTTCTCTTTACCTAAATTCCAAATCTTCAACAAGGTCTGCAAGAGTTTTTAACAAACAAGAAGCATCGCAGTTTTTCAAAGTGATCCAAAAACTCAACGAAGAACTTTGGGAAGCTATAGAAAGTGATGATTTTGATGATGTCAAACGATTATTAAATCCTTCACAACCACATCATATGATTCCTCAAATTAACGCCCAAGGGTTAAACAATTGGACTGCTTTACATATTGCAGCATCAAGAGGTTATAAAAAAATATGTAAACTTTTACTTTTATGTGATGATAAACCTTGTATTGATGCTCGGACATCTATGAATAGAACACCTTTACATTTGGCTGTGATACAAAATCATTATAAAATCGTCAAACTTTTGTTAGATTTTTTAGCTAAGATTGACTTAGTAGATAATGATTATAATACAGCTTTACATTATGCTGCAAATCAAGGATATGAAAATATTGTTGAATTACTTTTGAAATCATCAGCTAACCCTGAGTTAAGGAATATTTTTGGAAGGACACCAGCGGATATTGCTTTGAATTATGAAACAATTTTGGTATTTTATAAGTTTTATAAAGAGAAAAATGAAGATGTTCCTATGACTGGGTATAATAGGCAGGTATTTTTTAGGACTTTAAGACATAATTCAAGAGAAGATCAGGTTAATAAACTTTTGCTTAAGTCAAAGATTGAACCTACACAAAATGATATTAAGTTATTTAATGAAAGACCTAAAATTCAAGTTGCATCTGGGGTTAAAAAAAAAGCTATTGTGTTTAAAATACCTGAGTCAAAAGTTGGACCGAAAGATTTTACAGCTACTATGCAGCTTGGGAAAGGGAGTTTTGGGTCGGTGTATTTGGTTGAGAAAAATGATACGAAAGAACTTTTTGCTTTGAAGGTTTTAGATAAAGAAAGGATTATACAAAGGAGAATGGAAAGGTATGCCTTTACTGAAAGAAATATTCTTCTCCGTCTAAATCACCCATTTATCGTAAAACTTCATTACGCTTTTCAAACCCCAGAAAAGTTGGCTTTAGTAATGGACTACTGCCCAAACGGTGATCTTGGAAACATATTAACTCGCGAGAAAATCCTCAAAGAAGACGTAGCACGTTTTTATATAAGTGAAATAATCTTAGGTATCCAAGCTCTTCACAAGGAAGATATACTATTCCGAGACTTAAAACCAGAAAACATATTAATAGAAGAAACTGGGCATATAAAAATAACAGATTTCGGGCTTTCAAAAGAAAACATGAACTCGAAAAAACTCACAACTTCCTTTTGTGGTTCTGCCGCTTATTTTGCCCCAGAGATGGTAAAACGTGAAGGACATACAAAATCAATTGACTGGTATATACTTGGAGCTATTTTATATGAAATGCTTATAGGTGAACCTCCTTATTATCATCCAACACGTGAAATATTATATAAAAATATAAAATCAGCACCATTAAAATTTAAAGGATCATTATCAGAAGAAGCTAAAGATCTTATATCGAAATTGCTTATAAGAAATCCTAAAAAAAGACTTGGGGCTTCGAAATCTGATGCTGAAGAAATCAAAGCGCACAAGTTTTTCGAATCAATTGATTGGGGAATGATGATGCTTAAACAATATCCTCCTCCACCTTTTAGGAATATTTTGAGGGTGCCAAAGAAAATCTCGCTAAGTAAGATATATGGAATACTTGATGAAAACCAAATGGAAGAACCGAAGAAAATAGATGGTTGGTCTGTATTAGAATGCTAAATATTATAATAAATTTTAGTTTGAAAATCTTCAACCTAACTTTTTCTTCATCTTCCTTTTTCATTCTCCCACCGCATTAAAAATCCTCCTATCATTTCTCCTATACTCAAACCTAAAAATATAATTTAATTAAATCTCTTATCTCATATCCTACTTCAATACAAAATCACTAACATTTAAATTCATCTTCAACTTAGATAATAAATATCCCATTACTAAAATAATAGTCTAACTAAGGTGTTTTAATCGATATAACTTGCTGACATGCAGGGCAAATATGATAAGTATCTAAGCAAGGGTCGCATATAAGTGGATAAATACAGAACGGGAAGCAAAAGCAGCACAATATAAGGCAAATAATCCATGCTGTATTTCCAGCTCTTTTCTGAACATTAGTAAGAACTGTTTGTCTGCAATGTGGGCATACAACTTCAGTAGCCATATCTCCAAGAATTAGAAAATTAGCACCAACAATTTGCCCACCAAAACCAGGTTGTAATGGTTGAACTATATAACGAGGCTGATTCTGAGGAGGATATGCTGGAGGATAAGGACCTGAATTAAGAGGTTGAGCATATTGACCTGAGTTAGGAGGTGGAACATATGCACCTGGATATCCTGGTTGAGGTCCTGAAGGCATATAGTTTGCAGGAGGATAATTTTGTGGAGGATAGTTTTGTGGAGCGTAATTTGATGGGGGATATGCTTGAGGGGCAGGCTGGCCGAAGCCTTGAGGTCCCCCTTGATTATTCTCTACAAGTGGTCTTCTGTCACCGGAATCCATTTTTTATAATTTTTAATGAGATTTAGATAAAGATTTGAATATTTGATGAAATGAATATGTGATGATTTTGATTAGCATTAAGTTGTGGGCTGAATTTAAAATTATTTTTATAATAGAATGCTGGCTAGTTTTTTAGAAGATATGATTTTTTTTGTACAATTTTTAGCTGGGGATGAAGTGTGGGAAAAAGAAAAGGGTTTTATTTAATAGAATATTTAGATTTTTGCTAAAGGTTTTTAATAAAAGATTATGAAGATGTTGTTTTATTAAATAGATTATATTATTACGTAGAAATAATCCATAGTATATAAGAGGAACAGAAATCTCATAATTCAATCACAGAAAAACTATTCATTTATAAAAACATAGCATTATTATTTTTTCTCTGCTTACAAAAATATACGAATATACTAAATTCATTCCAATTTTATTTAAAAAAAAAATTCCAAACTTCAAACCATCATCACAAAGCTTAATTTCCTTACCAAAATCCAAAAAAATCACATTTCATAAGCTTCAAATTTTATAACATCATCTGACCATCTAAACACTAAAATAGCTAATATAAATGGAACGCAGAAGGTCTCGGAGTCCTCGTGCAGCACCAACCAGAAACCCACTAACTCAAAAACCTTATTCATCCAACTATACAAAACTCCTAAAAGACCGTAAATCCTTACCAGTCTATGAAGCTTTACTACAACTAGAAAATCTTCTCAAACTGCATCAAGTGATTATCTTACAAGGAGAAACAGGTTCTGGTAAGACAACTCAAGTGCCTCAATATTTAGCAGGCCTACAAAAAAAAGTTGCATGTACACAGCCAAGAAGAGTCGCAGCGATGAGTGTTGCAAAAAGAGTTGCTGAAGAAATGGATGTAAAACTAGGCGAGCATGTTGGTTATTCAGTAAGATTTGATGAGTGTTCAAGTGAGTCTACATTGCTTAAATACTTAACAGATGGTATGCTTCTTAGAGAAGCCATGAAACATCCAACACTTGATCAATATGACATTATAATCTTAGATGAAGCTCATGAGCGGACCTTAGCAACAGACATTCTCTTCGGACTTATGAAAGAAGTCTTACAAAAACGTCGAGATTTAAAAGTTATAGTCATGAGTGCTACATTAAACGCCGATAAATTCCAACATTATTTTGAAGGGGCCCCCTTATTAAGCGTCCCTGGAAGGCTTTTCCCAGTAGAAGTTTTTTTTACACAAGTAGCCGAAGAAGATTACGTCGCTGCTGCAGTAAAAACTGTAATGCAAATACACGCTTTTGAAGACCCTGGGGATATCCTAGTATTCCTTACTGGTGAAGAAGAAATAGAAACCGCTTGTAGGAACATAAAAAAAGAAGCAAACAAATACGGTGAAAGTGTAGGGAAATTACTAGTAATACCTTTATATTCAACACTTCCTCCATCAGCACAACAGAAAATATTTGAACCCGCACCAGGACCGAATACAAAAAACATCCCTGGAAGAAAATGTATTATAGCTACAAACATAGCTGAAACTTCTCTAACAATTGATGGTGTTGTTTATGTTGTAGACTCAGGATTATCTAAACAAAAAGTATATAATCCAAGAATGAGAGTAGAAAGTTTAATGGTATCACCTATATCTAAAGCTTCAGCTAAACAAAGAGCTGGACGTGCTGGGCGTACTCAACCTGGTAAATGTTATAGATTATATACAGAAGAAACTTATAGATCAGAATTACAAGAAACTACTCATCCTGAGATTTTAAGATCTAATTTGACTAGTGTGGTTTTAACATTAAGGGTAATGGGAATAGATAATCTGGTTAAATTTGATTTCATGGACCCTCCTGCACCAGAAACTATGATGCGAGCACTTGAAATTCTGAATTTTCTTGGAGCTTTAGATGATGAAGGAGATCTAACAGAACTTGGGTCGCTTATATCAGAATTCCCTTTAGACCCTGAACTTAGTAAAATTCTTATAACAAGTGAAAGGTTTAAATGTAGTGATGATATTCTAACATTATGTGCTATGCTTTCTGTTCAAAATCCATTTTTAAGACCAAAAGAATCAGGTGAAGTTGCTGATAAGGCTAAAGCTCAATTTGCTCATCAAGATGGAGACCATTTAACTTTAATTAGTGTATTTTCAGCATATATTCGAGAAGGACAAAGACAAGATTGGTGTAGTCATAATTTTATAAACCCAAGAAGTATGAGAGCAGCAGCAGAAATTCGTGACCAGCTTCTTGTAAAATTCAATAAACTTGGGCTTCAGGTTCTTTCAGAAGAACGTGGGAGAAGCGAAAATATAAGAAAATGCATTTGTAGTGGATTTTTCACACAGGTAGCTTGTAAAGAGAAAAGTAGTATTTATGCAACATTGAAAGAAAAACAATGTGTAGCTATTCACCCATCAACTACTTTAGCTTTTAGACCTGAATGGGTTTTATATCATGAATATATTTTGACATCAAAAAATTATATAAGAACTGTTAGTATTATTAACCCAATTTGGCTACTTGAGTTAGCACCACATTATTTTGAGCTTGAAGGTTTTCCTGATTCACAAGGAAAAAGGCAACTTGAAAGTCTTAAGAAAAGTAGAGCTAAAAACAAAAAATAGTAAATATAACAATTGGCTAAATAGTTAGGAATTATAAAGTTGCTTAATGATATATGAGTATTTTTTTAGATGATTTTCTAATTCTTCTATACTGAATAAAGTATTCTCTGTTGTTAAAAATGTAAGGTGAATTGTCTTTTTTGTAAGTCTTGTGAGAATATTTTTAAGTTTATCATCGACTCTGTGAAATCCTGTTATTTGTAATTAATAGGCGCTGAATTTGCTGATAGCTAAAATCTCTTATGAGCATAAAATATGCTAAAATAAATTATAGTTAATTCCTATCCATTATACATAGCCACAATTAAAATAATTTATTTTTCTAAAAAATCTATTATNTGAAATCCTGTTATTTGTAATTAATAGGCGCTGAATTTGCTGATAGCTAAAATCTCTTATGAGCTTAAAATATGCTAAAATAAATTATAGTTAATTCCTATCCATTATACATAGCCACAATTAAAATAATTTATTTTTCTAAAAAATCTATTATAACTACTCTACCTTATATCAATAATGATATTTTTATTTACTAAACCTAGGCTATATTTTATCACTAACTAGTTGCTTTCACAAACTTCAATTATTAAGTATTATAACACCAATTTGCTGTTCTTAAAATCGACTAATTGTTATATTAAATATCAAATTAAACCAATAAAAAAAATAACTTATTTTTTAAAGTCCTAAAAAATCTCAGTCCTAATACAATTTCAAAAATATTCTTCAAATTAAAATAGGCACATCTATTATATAGCAGTATCACAAGAAACATAATAAAATAGGCACATCTATTTTATAGCAGTATCACAAGAAACATAATAAAATTGCTTTGAAAATATTAATTACATTTTCATCTTGTATTTTAAATAATTTTTATTCAATCCATATTTGCCATTATTTTTACGTAATAATAATAATGGCAAATAGAGGAAAAGCTCCAGCAAGGCCGCTAGAGGGTAATATAATCGTTAGCTGCAGATTTCGTCCTTTAAACGAAAGGGAAAAAGAAAAATCAATGGAATTGAATGTTGAATTTCCATCTGATGGAAAAACTGTAACAATAAATCAACAATTTGAAGGCTTTGGCCAACAAAGATTTAATTTTGACTTTGTATTCCCTCCATCAACAGAGCAAAAAATAGTATATGAAACTACAGCTAAGCAAATTGTAGATGCAGTCATGGAAGGTTTTAATGGGACAGTTTTTGCTTATGGTCAAACATCTTCTGGTAAAACTTTTACTATGGCAGGTCCTGACATATACGATGAACAACTAAAAGGTATCATCCCAAGAATGGTTTTTACTGTATTTGATAGAATATCTAAAGCTGAAGATATGGAGTTTTTAGTCAAAGTTGGTTTTTGTGAAATATACAATGAAAAAATTAAAGACCTTATCGATCCAACAAGAAAAGATCTTAAAGTCTCTGAGGATAAAGCAAGAGGAGTATACATATCAGGACTTAGTGAGCATTATGTGGATTCTGGAGAAGGTCTATTGAAATTCATGGATTTAGGTCAAGCTAATAGAGAAGTTGCTTTTACCAACATGAATGCAGGAAGTTCTCGATCCCATTCAATTTTTATTACAACAATAAATCAAAAAAGCTCGATAGATTTTTCTGAGAAAACTGGGAAACTGTTTCTTGTCGACTTAGCAGGCTCAGAAAAAGTTGGCAAGACAGGAGCAACTGGAAAAACCTTAGAAGAAGCTAAAAATATCAATAAATCTCTTACTTGCTTAGGAAAAGTTATCATGTCTCTAACTGATGGAACTTCAACCCATGTTCCATATAGAGATTCTAAGCTAACAAGAGTACTTCAGGATTCACTTGGAGGTAACTCAAAGACTGCATTGATTATAACTTGCTCACCTTCTCCATATAATGAATCAGAAACAATAGGTACACTACGGTTTGGTATAAGAGCAAAAGCTATTAAAAATAAACCTAAAGTAAATAAAGAGTTCACTGTGGCTGAGCTAAAAATCATGCTAGCTCGTGCTGAAGTTGCAATAATGCAAAAAGATAAACGAATACAAGAATTTGAAGACTTATTGAAAAAACATAATATTGTTCTGCCAACTGAAGGCTCAATAGATCAGCGTGCTGAAGAAGAAGAAAATGAGATTTTAAAAGAGTTAAAAGAAACTAAAGACAATTTGAATATAGAATATGAGAAAAATGAAAAGTTTCAAGCTGAACTATCAGAACTTCAGTTAGTTTATGAAACTCTTAATGAAAATCTTAAGAATATTAAAATGAAAAATGAAGAACTTGATGAATTGGTTAAATATAATGAAGAACAATTAGAAAGCAGTAATGAGACTAATAAAACAATAGGATTTGAGCTTAATCAGATAATGACTGAAAAGTCTGACCTGGAAAAAAGAATTGAAAACCTGATTTTTGAATTAGAAAATATGAAAAACTTTAAACAGGAAATTGCAACACCGATTATGAGGAAGGAAACTAGTGAGATTATTACTATTGATAGTGAAATGGGCAAATTCAAGAGTTTGGAATTAAAAATACTACAAGTTGAAGATATTCTTAAGTCAAAATTATCATCTACTGATGATCCTACACAGCTACGACAACTGTTTATTCAGAGTTTAGTTGAAGAAAGGAAGATGATTGATGAGCATATTTTCCAGAAATTTCTTGAAAATTATTTCTCTGAAGTTGAAAGGCTGAACTCACAAGTTTCTCAATCAAATTCAAAATATCAAAAAGTCATGAATCAGTTATCAGCTGATCAGAAAAAAATTAAAAACGATTTGGAAAGAGAAAGGTTTCAAGTTGAAAATTTAACTTTTTTGTATAACAAACTTTCTAATGAAAAGACTAATTTTAGAATAGAACAGCAGCTTGGTAAGAAGAAGATTGAAAAACTTTTAGATATACAGAAAGAGCAGAATGAAGAAATAGAGTCATTAAAATTGAATCTGGATGAACTTACTAGCCAACTGTCTGCAAAAGCGCTTGAAATGGTTGAGATGACTCAAAATGATGAACAGACACCAACTGTTTATAGCAATGTAAGGAAGCCAATAAAGGGAGGTAGTAAATTTTTGGCTGGTATGGTAGGATCTGATATTAGAAATGCTAAATTCTTCCAGAACTTCTTAAAAAAAGCTGATGATTAGCAGAATAACTAGATAATTATAATGACTATAATTTAAAGCAAAATAATTAATTTAAATACTGAAATAAAGATTAATTCCAAGGAATGAACTATGAAAAAGTTTTGTAAAGTAGATAAAAATTTGTAATAGAGATATGGAAGTCCAGAAATTAGTATAAAATCTTTGATACTTTTATTTTGAACATAAAACAACCTATTAGATAATAATAATCAGAATATTTTTTATAACAGTTACTGATATGAGCTTTTTTGGTGTAACTCTTTATTGTGTCAAATAGTATAAGCCTAATAAATTTTTTTTATACAGATGCATGAATATTGAAATATACTTTCTTTATGAAAATTTATTTACACAAACCTATTTAAATATAATACTGGAAACCGCTTTAGAAATATTGTAATTTGATGATATTTAAAATCATTTAGTCATAATAAATTATTAATAATAAAGGATGATGAAAAGATTGACTTCATTTAATAATAGTATTTTTTAATGAATGCTTGAGTTATGAGATGTTAAAAATCTACGCTTTATTTTATTACAATTATTTGCTAATGCTAATTGTGGAAAGAATTATCATTTACAAATTCTTAGTGTAATGCTCATTTTATAATTAAGCTAAAAGATAAATCTAATTCATTTGTAAAAATTGTCATTAGATTCTTGAGGCTTAAATAAAACACAAATCCTAGAAATATATTCAAAAAACAATGAAATACTTTAAGAATTTTATGATATAAAAGTAAACTGATAGAATACTTATATAGCTATAGATTAATTTTAAAAAAATAATCAAAATCATTTCTTTATATAAATCACATTTCAGTTTTGCTTTAAATTCACATCAAGTTATATAAGTTCTTCAATATATATTTAAATCATCATCACTTAACCCTTTCACCTAAAAAAAAAAATCAAAAACCTAACTTAAATACTTTCATTATAAAAAAATCAAATATAAATCAGTTAACTTTTACCTTTTAATAAGAAATTAACTTCTAAATATCAACCGTTCCCAGTTTTGCTACTTGAAAGACCAAAATTTATTACACAAAATATAAAACCTATAACTAAATACAAATATTAATTCAAATCATCACAACTACTGAAAGCGAATTCGATTAAGTTAAATTATGATCTGTAAGGATTTCTGCTTTCAAGATCAATAAAAGCTGGGGGACTTATTTTTTCCTGGAAATTATTTTGAATTGTTGTTTTTTGATTAGATAAATAATTTGTTCCTAAATCATCAACATGACTATACTGGCATTTGCTTCCGCTTAAACAATATCCAAACTTGAAAAAATTTTCACATTTTTGATCCTTTACAGATCTCATCCCATTCTTATCCCTTAGTTCTTTTTGACCATGTGCAAAAAAGCATTTATCTCCATATTCACAGTTTCCAGCTTCCCAATTCCTACACATTTCAGTTTTAAATCTAGTTTCAGGCTCACCTCTAAACAAAGCCACATCTTTATGTGTCTCTGGGCTGAAGCCATTCTGAGCTATTCGCCTTATATCTTTTTTGATCATTTCAATCTATTATTTATAATAATTTAAATCGTATAATTTAACATCGATTCCTACTTGGAAAATGTTTTCATATTAGGAATAAATTGTAGTAATTATTATATATAATTGTGTTGTGTTTATATTTTGTAAAGATTTGGGTTTTTTTTATGATCTTTGTGATGGCTTTTAAGGATTAAACAAATTTGAGAGATTATTTGATGGTTTTTGTTGTTGAGATGGAAAATGCTCTAAATTTAAGATTTTGATATTAGTTTGATAAATTTTTGTTTTAGGGAGAGTTTGTGATTTTAATACATTTTACTTATTTGTTTTATTATTATATATAAGGGAAATATTATATTTAGGAGTCAGAGTGAATGAGGAAAGGGACTTTTTGGCTTTGAAATAATAACTTTTGATTTTTTGTATGAATTTAAATTGTGAGAACTGTGGATATGGGATATAGTTACAGATTAGCTCATGAGAAAGTTGGAATTTATGTAAATCATTATAAAAGAAAGTAAATTGTAAAAAAAAACAGAAATTTTCAACGGTTTTTAAATTACTTTCCAATATTTTATAACAATTTTAGACAGTTTAGTTATTGGTAATGTAGTTTTCAATAATTTAATAATGCTTTAAATCATTTTTGCACAATCCTCATGATCATTTTAACCACTTCCTCAAAAAGCACATATTTTATTTTTAGTTGGAAAATTTTAACTATATTTTATAAGGTAATACAATCAACTTAAAATTTAGTTCTAGCACTTGGAATACTTGCATTATTTCGACTTTCAACTGATTTATTTTTAAGAATAAGTGTAGTTTTATATAAAGAAGTAAGGGCAAATGTATTTTCATATTCCCCATGACTGTTTGAGCTTTTATGCCTATAAAGTTTATTTGATGCAAATGATCTAATCCTAATAATATTTTTTTTCCTTTGATTTTTTCCAATCATATCTTCTTCTTTTTGTAGTTGAATTTTAAATTTCTTAGTATTTAAAAAACTAGCATCTCTATCTTTTATATATTTTCTTTGTTCTAAAACCTTTGATCGCAAAAATTTGTATTCTTTTTTCCTTTTTTCAAGTTCCTCGATATCAAGTTTATATGGGAAAATATTTTTAGGATCAAATTTCTCATTCTGTTCACGTATTTGAATTGGTTTTTCTGCCCATACTTTATCGTATTTTTTCCTAAACTCTTCATATGTATGGGCAACAAAATCACTGGTAAAAGGTCTCCACATTATAACAAATACTCTTTCATATATACATTATATATAAATGTCAATCATTACCCAGGTAGCAGGAAAAGTTAAACTTGGAATAGGCAGTTTTGCTTTAATGAATAGGATTTTTACAGAAAAGGATATTCAGCAGTTCGCAGATTTTGTCCAAGATGAAGATCCAGTTCATTTCAAACTTGATGCTTTGAAAAGTTTAGGCTTCGAAAAAACTTTTGTTTATGGGATGATGCCAACTTCTTTATTTACAAAACTCTACTTAAAAACTTTTATTTCTCCTGTTTACTTATCACAATCAGTAAATTTTTTGTTGCCAATTTATGTTGATGAAGAAATCGAAGTTAAATGCACTGTTACTGCCTTGGAAACTACCAAATCAAATAAAATAAAATGTACTCTCAACTCAACGGTAAGGAAAATCAGTAAAGATTCAATGGCTATTTCTGGAACAGGACTTTTATTACTTAAGCCAGAAACAGTAGATATAGTTAAGTAAAAAATTATTTACTTAGTTTGTTTTTTGTATATCTAAATATCACAATTATTTATGTCTAATTTATATATATTATTTAATCAAAACCTGGTTTTTCTTTTGATTTGAAGATTCCTTGTTGGTTTTACTGACTGTTTAACCTTTGCTTGTACTTGTGCTTCTTTAAAATTCTCTACATCATATTCGCTATCAATATTTTGGTCTACTGAAAATCTTTTCTTTAAAGGTTTAACAATGCTTGTATCTAATACAAAGTTTTTTATGTATTCTTTAAATGGCTTAAAAGTTTCCCCAATCCTACACATAAGATTTCCATTATGAAGCATTAAATTGAATTTTCTATGGCCTAAAACATAAATTTGTTCTTTGTCACGAACAATAGGTTCAGGAAGGTTCATTGATTTCGCATGAAATCTAACTGATTCATCTAATTCATCTATCATAGAATTAGTTGAATTTTGTGATTCTCTTGTTTCAGAGTCAAATGGACGATTTCTGTATTGGCTTTGAAGATTTGTTATTATTAAATCCTTTTCAATAAGTTTAGCTTCAAGGAATTCCTTGCTATAACAATTATTTAAAGTCTTTTCAAGCTCTGCTATTTTCTTCCTTAAAAAAGCTGCTTCCTTATGCAGAGGTCCTGGATTAACAATTTCGATTTCCTTTGCTAAACTTTGATTAGTTTCCTTCAAAGTTTTATTTTCAAGTTCCAGTTTCGTTTTTTCTTTCCTCAGCTTCAATATTTCTTCCTGAGCCAATTGAAGTTCATTTTCTTTTTCATTAATAAGTTCTATTAATGAATCTTCCCTTTCTTGACTTCTTTTCGTTTGTTCCCTATGATTCTCAAATATTTTAATAAATTTAATATCATATTCAGCAACTCTCGCTGCCTGAATTTCTTGTATTTTGCAAACATCCTGATACTTAGCATTTAAATCATCAACAATTTGTTTAAAATTCGATGATTCCTTAAACAATTCTAAACTTTGTCTTTCCTGTGATTCACTAGATTCCCAAATATTATGAAATTTTTCATTTGTCATATTTCCACTAAACTCATCTTCCCTAATACTACTTTGGTTTAAAAAATCATTTTCAATACTTTCAAAAAATTCTTTTGGATTACATGGATTATCATTTTGTTCACTCATTTCACTAAACTCATAAATTTCCTGAGAAGGAAGCCGGTCATCTATAAAATCTTCACACAATTTTATTTCTGGTTTATTTTCTTCACTTTCACTAACAGAAAGACTAGAATCTTCTGATATTTCCCCACTTTCTTCAATAATTTGTAGGGACTTTGATTTACAAAGGACAATTAGGAATCTTGGAGATAGTGTCTCTTCTGGAAGAGTTTCTATGAAATCATTAGAATCAAATAATGGCAACCATTGAGCACCATCATCTTCAAACAAAGAAAGCTTTAAACTTGCACTTTTTGTAAAGGATGTTGATTGGAAAACAAATCGAAAAATCCCTTTACCATAGAGCTGAATAGATTTATGTGAGGATTTAGCAATGAACTCTTCTATGAGCTTATCGTTTAAATAAACTTTACATGATACTTCCTCGTCATTAAATCCGTCAACGCGGATAACTTTTCCTTCGAACGAGTCTTTCAGCATATTTTCGAATTTAAATAGCCTAACATAATTAAAAGGTTAGGATAATAATTAAATTATCATATAATTTCCCCGTATTGGGCTAGATAGTCTGTATTCTCTCAATGGAGAAATTTGTGAACCTGTGTTTGTTTCTGAACTTTTGAGGATTGTGCTGACCTTGAACTTTGTCATTTTAAGCAGTTCTTCGATTGTATTTGAGTTATTCATAACTTTGCATAAGTTTTGTCTGAATGGAGACGCATCTCTTTTAGGATAAGAAGGAAATTTTAGTATTTCTTTAATTTCTCTATATAATTCAGGACTTGGACAATTTGCATATGCTAATTGACTTTTGTTTGATTCTCTTTTTCTTCTCTTAAAAGTATCGAGCATCTTTGCATAACTGTTTTGATAAAACTGATATGCTTGAAATGTGTTAATTCTCTTAGAATGAAGAAACGAGCCTACTTGGTGATTAGTTTCTTCAAATAATTCACAGCTTTTTTTTATCTTTGGTAATTTTTCTGGAGAATTGCTTTTAGACTTAATTTGATAATTTGAATTTAATGTTGGAAAATGTTTTTCTTTACTTTGTATGAAATTTCTCTTTGACACTTTTGCAACTAATATATGGGGTTCTGAATTTTTAATGTCAATCGATTCTTTCTTTTGAATAATATTCATTATTACTACTTATTTTTATTAATTATATCACTACTATAATATTTATCTTATAATAAAAACAAGATAAACTGATTTTCTAATTTAATTACTTTCAAATAGTTACAAGAANCTATAATATTTATCTTATAATAAAAACAAGATAAACTGATTTTCTAATTTAATTACTTTCAAATAGTTACAAGAAAAATATAGTTAAAGATTTGACATTTAACATTTGGCATTTGACATTTATACATTATTAACTAATGTAATTAAACATATTGATTTTTTCGTTCTGATTATTATGTTATTAAAAAGTACAATTTTACTTAGTAATCCTTGTGAAAATAATATTTTATGTTTATTTCAAGCACAAGTATATTAAATTTGCAACTTATTTTAAGTGAACCTTCATATAATATTTATTGAACGTAGTCTTAGATTTTTGATGCCTGTTGTACTCTGTTATCATAATGAAAAATTATAAACTTAATACCCGATTTTCAATAAAATATGTTCACAGACATTATTTAAACTTAAGTGTAATATTAAGCTATTAACTAATAACTTTCACCTCACCATAATAAAAGTAATTCAATTTAACATGGGATGCTGTCAACACTCTATAAAAGAACAAGAATTTACAAATCCAGGAGCACAAAAAGAAATTCCATTAGAAAGCGCTCAATCTTTTGATCTACAGATGAACGACAGACTTCAACTAAGCTTAAATGATCATTCATCTAACCCAAGTTTAGATTTCAAAGAAGCACCAAAAGAAACCCCAGCCCCAGTTGTTGAACCAGTACAGGCTAAAGGTACATCAAAATTCATGTCTGGTCTTCTTGCTGCAAAAGCAAAGGTCAAAGATGAATCAGTTGAGGCAGTTAAAGAAAAACCAGAATCTTCAAATGAAAAACCAGTGTTGAAAAGCTCTTTAAAATTGTTCGGAGGTCTTGTAAAAAGCTCGATAGAAAAAAGCTCAAACATAGTCAAACAACAAATAGAAAATGCTGAAAAAGGTACAGAATATGTTATTAAACAAGTAGAAGATGCTGAAATTGCTGAGAATCTAAAAAAACTTGCTGATGCTGATGCTATATTAGACAGTGAATATGCAGTTGCTGTTAGAGAAGGAGTAAAAAGATCAGCAACTATAATTCAAGAACAAGTTGCTATAGTAAAAGAAGGTTTACAAGATACTATTAATGCAATAAAAGATTATAATATTAAAAAACGTGTCACTGATATTGTTTATCCAATATTAAAAAAGTTCTTTGTCCATTCAACTACTTGTGATATTGAAACTAAATATACAATTTGTGAAATTCTTGGAAAAGGTGGGTTTAGTACTGTAAGAAGAGCAATTGATAAAATTACTGGAATAGAACGAGCAGCTAAAATTTTTGTTAAAAACTCCATATCAGAAAAGCAAGCTGAGGTATTAATAAAAGAAGTTGAAGTTTTAAAAGCTGTTGACCATCCAAATATTATTCAAGTTGTTGATATTGTTGAAGACATATCTAAGATTTGTTTGATAACTGAAATCTGCAATGGTGGTGAACTTTTTGATAGGATTACATCAACTCAAGGGTTTGATGAAAATATGGCCGCGGGGATTATGTATCAGATTCTTTCAGGGCTTATTCATATACACCAAAATGGGTATGTTCATGGGGATATAAAACCTGAAAACATTCTTTTTATAGATAAATATAGTACAGCATTAAAAATTATTGACTTTGGAGTATCAAAGAGTATACAAAATGAAGTAAAACAAGCTAATTGTATAGGCACTGTAAAATATATATAGGCTTATTATATTGCCCCAGAGTATCTTGAAGGGTTAGTTACAAATAAATCTGATATTTGGAGTTGTGGGGTTATACTTTACTTAATGCTTTGTGGGATGCCTCCATTTAATGGTAGAAATGAAGAAGAAATACTTAAAAAAGTTCGTAGAGGGGTTTATGATTTTTCTCATAAGCGTTGGAAAAATGTTTCAAAAAGCGCGAAAGATCTTGTCCAGAAAATGCTTTCAAAAGATCCAGAAAAACGTCTTACTGCCGCTGAGGCTTGGAATCATTCATGGGTCCAAAGCTCTGTGACTAATGAAAATCAGTTAGGTGAACTAAGTTCTTCAGTATTAAAACATTTAGCTGCTTTTAGATCAAATACTCGTCTTCAACAAGCTACTTTTTCTTATATTGCTTCAAGTATGACAACTAGTAATGAAATTGATGAACTAAGAAAAGCTTTTATTATTCTTGATACTGATGGGAATGGACATTTAAGTGAACTTGAGTTGAAAAGAGGCTTTTCTAACATTTCTTTAAGTGCTTCAGTGAAACTTGAAGATATTCTAAAGAGTTGTGATTCGGATTTGAATGGGCAGATTGACTACTCTGAATTTATTACAGCGGCTATTGACTGGCAAAAGCATCTTTCTAAGGAAATGCTAGAAAATACTTTTAAAGTTTATGATAGAGATAATAGTGGATCAATCTCGATAACTGAAATTAGAGAATTTTTGGGAAGCGACGGTGATAAAATGGATGAATTTTGGAAACAACTTTTGGAAGATGCTGATAGTAATGGTGATGGGGTTATTGATTTGCAAGAATTCAAAGACCTGATGCTAAGAAAAGAAAATTCATAATAAGGTTAATCGTTAAGTACTTAACTATCTTTAAAGGTTTTTGATATTTTCTTCTTGAAGTTTATAGTTTTTTATGTTTTTTAATGATGAGACATGGTTTTTATAGTTTATATTATTAGAAAATGGAGACGGATTTTTTCAGTTGCAAGAATTAAATTGAAATAGTGATATTAATTACAGTATTTGGCTAAAAATTATAGATAAAAAGATGAGTCTAAAGTGCTGAGAATTCCATATATTAAGAATTTTTTGTACAAACTCAGATATGAATCTGAAAATAATTCGAAAAAATATTTAAGTTGTAATATAAAAAGTTGTTTTAAGTATAAACTTGGTATGATTAAAAGGAAAAAGTTCGGTATGATAGAATTTCATCAATTTATATATACAAGGAGATCTTTCAGTAGTGGGTGGAAAATTAAAATCATCTAAAAATTTTAATAAAACACCAAAAGTGCTTGATAAACTAAAAATATAATTAATTTCAACTTATCTTTATATCTTATAATAAAATTTGATTAAATAATTTACTATTTATATCTTTAGTTATAATTTGGTAAAACTATGATAAAATGATATTAGAGTTCCTTGATATTATATTTAAAATATCAATTTATTTCCTTATCTACTTCATAAAATTACTCAAATATACAAACCCATTTATTCATAAAATGAAAAAGCCTGTAAGAAACTAATAAAATAGTTATTATCAATGCCCAGAGCTAAGCCATGGGTGTTTTAAGCAATCTTCTGCAGTTATTCTCAATTGTGGAATCACCTGAAGTAAAGGTATCAAGAATGCAGAAAACTCTGAAGCAACATCCACAGAAAAATTATACCTTGTAACAAGCATATCAGTCAACAAAAAAGGGTGAAGTACTTGTATTTTCTTCAAACTCCCTTTAACAAAGTATTTCCAAGCATTTTTTGTAGCTAAAGCCCACTCGATCGGGAAATCTCCTAATGTTTCCCAAATAGCCGCAAGATGATCATCATCTTCAGTAAACCCTTCACCTTTATTTGGTTGAAATAACAATTCTCCTGTAACAAGTTCAAAAGCAATACACCCAAGACTCCACATATCAGCAGCTTCATCATATCTTGAACCTAAAATAACCTCAGGAGCTCTATATTGTCTAGTTTGAATTTCGTTATTGCACAGTCCTGATGAATAAACTGCTGTGCCGAAATCTACAACTTTTATTTGAAGGGTAGGTGAGAAATTTATCTCATTTGACTTTGGGATTCTTTTTTTAATCTTTTTCGATTGGGGTTGAGGAAGAGAATATTCCTGTCGAAACATTGGTTTTGAGTCGATTTTTTTCTTTTTACAAGGTAGTTTCATATGAGGTTTTTTAAACTTAACTTCAGAACGTGAGTAGGGTATATGTTTTGGAAGTTCTTCTAGTTTTTCAATCCTTCTTGTGATTTGAGTTTTCACTTCACCGAATTGGATAAGTTCTTTTAGCTGATGTTTCGTCAGTTCAAGTAAAATGTTCTCTGGCTTAAGGTCGGTATGAATTATTCCACAAGTTCGGTGAATAAAATCCAGACCTATAAGTATTTGAGATATAAAAGACTTGCATATAGCTAAAGGAATGCCTTTGTAATTATAAGCTTTTATAACCTCAAGAAGATTCATCCCCAAAATTTCAAAAACCATTATCATATGCCTTCCATTTGGTCCTCTATGAGTGAAATGGTTAAGAAGAGATACAACATATAATTTTTGGCTTCTTCCTGAGGATTCATTCTCTTTGAATTTTTCACTGATTTTCATCAAAATATCCATTTCAGAAACTGCTGCTTCAGAATAGTATAATGCGCTTTTAGAAATTTTAAGGGCAACGTACGCTTTTTCTTCGATATCTTCGCATAGCCAAACAGTTGAAAATTGTCCCCAACCAATTTTTTTTTTCACAAGATACCTGTTTACAAAGAGGTCGCCAACTTCAACTGGATGATAGCCTCCTTTTTTATATTGCGAAACATCCTCATGCTCGATACTAGAGTCACATTCAGTACTCATCTAATAATTTATATTACTTATAAAATACCTTGTTTTATTGTAATAAAATCTTTAAAATATGTGGTAAACATTTGTTAAAGTATGTAACTAACTAAAAATCTTGATCCCAATTCGCAGGTACATTCTTAGGTCTTCTGCTTCCTGATTCATGTAAATCTTCTACAATTTCTTCTTTACAGATCTGTTCTTCTAGTTGAGCATAACCTTTTAATGCGGCTTGGATCTCTTTTGTCAAATCAGGAACTCTAGGTTTATAAGGAGAATTTATCTGTTTGTTAATAAGAAGATCCAAATTCAGTCCATTAAACCACATATGTGATTTTAAACTATCTACACTTCCGCCGTTTCGTAAAACTGGGTTTTTACTGAGTAATTGTTCGATCAAAGGTTTTGATGGCATTTTTGAGTCGACAAAGCTGGGGTAAACCAATTTACGTTCCAAAACTTTTTCATAAATTGTGTAAGGGTCCTGCTCATCTTCTCCAAATGGAACAGCACAGCATAAAAATTCATACAAAATTATCCCCAAACTCCAGAAATCAGCTGGAAAACTATACCCTTTTCCAATAATTACTTCAGGGGCCATATAATGAGGTGTTCCAACTATTGTATAAGTTCTACCGCTTATAACTTTTGATATCCCAAAGTCTATTAATTTTGGATATCCATCTTGATCTATCATAATATTTTCAGGTTTAAGATCTCGATAAATTATATCTCTTTCATGAACATATTCTAATATTAATATCAAACATGCTGTGTAAAATTTGGCATCATGTTCAGAAACTATATTTACTTCACGAAGAACATCAAACATATCAAGACCACGCACATATTCAGTTAGGAAATAAATTCTTTTTTGGTCTTTGAATGTTTTAACAAGTTTCATGATAAAAACGTGGTCAAGGGTTAGGAGGATTTTTCTTTCAAGAATTAGATTTTCTTGGATTTCATAACGCTCGATTTTTTTACGGGAAACTGTTTTCAGAGCATATAGGCGCTGCTTTTGACGGTCTACTACTAAGAATACATTTCCAAACATACCTTTGCCTAAAACTTTTACAACGGTAAGGTCGCGTAAGGATATAGCGTCATCTTGTAATTCTATTCTTTGGATTATCATGTTTCGGACAGATTCTTCAAGGAAATTCATAAAATCATTTTTCGTTAAAAACCAACAAGAAACAGGTCCATTAGCTATAACAGAAGCAGTACGAAAATCAGTAAACAACAAACTCCTCTCTCCAAAATAATCATGCTTAGTTACAGTCCTAAGTAAAATCCCATCTTGCACAATATCAACTTTGCCTGAATGTATAACATAAAATGTTTCCCCAGGAGTATTTTGATGAATTATAACATCTTTATCATCAAATTTTTGCATCCTCAAACATGCTGTCAAACTATTAAACTTATCATTAGGCAAAGCTCTAAGTAAATGTATATTTCTCAAAATAGATATTGCTTCTGAATTCAAACAAGCTTGATTTAATCCACCTCCAATACAATCTTCAAATTCATACTTTGTAATCTCAGCAATATGAGTTTCCCCATATGCAAAAATATCTTCAGTATAAACATCAGTACGATTTTGGGCAATTTCTTTATCACCAACACATGCAAAAACATCTGCGTATATTTCTTGCTTTGTCTTAAGACATCCAAATAAAACTATATATAACTTTGATCCAACAACACTTCCAGCAGGAATAACTACTTTACCATCAGGATAACTTTCAATAGTCATTTTCTCTACAAGTTTCGCAAGTTGTTTTTTGTTTAAATGCCGAAGAAATTCACTTTTTTCAAATGCAATCAATTTTGTGTTTTGATAGATAATTTGTTGTAGATGCTTCCCAAGAGCTGTATTAAGTTTGTTACGTGAAATTGCCATGCATTTAACTTCTGTTTTAGCGATTACAGTAGCAGTACGAACAGTGTTATAAAGAAGAGCCTGCTCTCCAAAAAAGCTACCTTTGATCATTTCTCTAACAACTTTCCCAGCTTGACTACATTCAACAATGCCATCCTTAATAAGATAAAAAAGATCACCAGGATCGCCTTCCTTCACAATAACATCATTGGGTCTAAATTTCAAAGAACTTAAAGAACCTACAAGTGAATCTTTTTGAGCATGATTAAGTACTGAGAAAAGTGGTACACTATCAACAAATGCTTTATTTTCTTTATAGTTTTGAGCATTAACAGTCTCTACTGCTGATCTAAATGTTTTTCTGTCAAGACCCCACATAGAAACTTTTTCGGTTGTGTAAATTGAAGCTGAACGAGGAGAGTCATGAAGTAAAGCAAGTTCACCAAAACTATCTCCAGCTCCTAAAACATTGACTCTTTTGCTATTAACAAGAACTTCTAGCTTGCCACTTGCAACTACAAAAAAAGTGTTGCCTGGGCATCCTTGCTCAAACACAGTTTCCTTTGGTCCCATTGTATAGAGCTTCATATGTGAAATAACCATCACTCTATTTTCTGCAGTTAAGCTTGTGAATATAAAGTGCTTATTTAGGGCATTTGAGATGATATCTACGTCACGACTTGTCTTGAGGCGATCTACTATGACAGCAGTTACTGCATCTGCAGCAATTCGACTAGCCCTACGAGGATCAAGTACTGGAGCTTTATGTTTGACTATTTTTCTAGGACCTGATCTATTCTTTTTTTCTTCAGGTATAACATTAACTTTAGGCACTGGTTTTTTATCCATTATTTACCAAATTTAGTTACACTTTTCTTATTATTGAAATAGATATTTGTCTTATAACTTAGTGTTTTTCAAAAAAATTGAAAAATGTTAAAGTCTTTAAACTGTATTATCAAATAGTACAGTAATTTCTTTTTATAAATTCATAAAGTGATAAAATATAAATTAAATTACCTAGTATTCTCTTTGAAATTTTATGAGGTAACTAACTTTAAAAAATTATATATTCTGAAGCAGATATTTCAACACTTATCTATTTATTATATACTAAAGTTACTCCAGCTTGATTTAGACATTGGAAAAATAAGTATAAAATTATTAAATATTATTATTTTATTCATTCTTAACAATAAAAAATTAGTTTATCTTCCAAGAGTATATCATAAGCTTCTAAGAAAATTACCATAAAAAAGATAATAAGTATATAATATAAATATTAAAATTATTAAAACTATATAAGACTAACTTAACCAAATCAAAAATTTGAAAAGAACTAAGTCTTTCTCATATCTTAGAATGCATAAAAAATTTTTTTACTAATATTTCAGCCTTTATATATGACCAAAAAGTTTTTGATAGTTCTTTTTTGCTTAGGTATTGGAATATTTGATTCCAGGTAAAATTCTAAGAAGGAATTTGAGTCATAAGAGTTGTCCATAATTATAACATGTTATTTCGCCCACCTCCTAATTACCATATATTTCCTATAAACTATAAAAGCTTTTATATCTGAATCACTCAATTGCTTATATTTTCAATAAAAAAACCTAAATATTTTCTTTATTTCATCTAATTATACAAATAAAAAAGTTTTACACAATTTTTTTAATCAAAAATACAAAAACCACTTCTCCTTATCCTACTTTATTTCATTCAAATCTTCATATATCAATAGTAATTTTTGTTAGAATTTTAATTATAACTTGCTTATTTATCACTAACCACAAGAAAAATGTTGTAAACAATATGCTCTTTAGAAAATTTTCAACCAAAAAATTTTTAATCACTGGAGCTAGTGGACAGATAGGACAAAAGTTGATACCCTATATGTATAAAAGATATGGGGAGAATTCTGTTGTTGTATCTGACCTCCGCCAAGTGACCTATGAAGTAAATAACCAGCCTGCCTTTACTCGTCTTGACGTGACAGTACTTTAAAATTAGGACAAAAAAGCATTTTCCGAATATGTTCGACAAGAAAAGCCCAATACAATCCTTCATTTATCTGCTCTTCTCTCAGCGACAGCTGAGAAATTCCTAGATAAAGCTTTTACCGTCAACGTTGTTGGGGCAATAAACGCCTTAGAAATTGCTATGGAATCTAAGTGTAGTATCTACATCCCAAGTACTATAGCAGTCTTTGGTCCTAATGTTCCACGTTTAAATACCCCAGACGATGTTGTTTTACAGCCAACAACAGTTTATGGTATAGCCAAAGTTTACATGGAGCTCATGGGTAATTATTACCACAAGAAATTTGGCCTTGACTTTAGATCTTTACGTTACCCAGGAGCTATTTCCTCAGATCCACCAGGTGGTGGGACAACCGACTATGCAGTTGAAATCTACTTTGAACTATTAAAAAATAAAAAATACGAATGTTTTCTAAGTAAAAACACAATGCTTCCAATGATGTATATGGATGATTTAATAAGAGGAACAGTATTTTATATATAGTGTGACTTTTTAGATATCCCTACTGATAATCTTAGTAGACGGGTTTATAACTTAGCTGCTATAAGTTTTACTCCTGGAGAATTATATAGGACAATTAGTAAGTATATACTTGATACTAGTATAACTTATAAACCTGATCATAGGCAAAACTATGCTGACTCTTGGCCAATGAGCCTTGATGACTCTTGTGCAAGAAGAGACTGGGGATGGAGACATAGTTACGATATTGACCAGATGACCAAAATTATGATTGAGCTTATAAGTAAAAAACTTAATCCTTAAGAATAATGGTTTTTTGGCTTGGGCTTATATTGATATTTGCCAAAAGCGAGAACTTTTATGAGCATGCGATTGTTTTTGGTAATACTGAAAGCTTAGGCTATTATTATGTGGATATATGGGTTGGAACACCTCCTATGAAACAAACTGTGATTATTGACACTGGATCTAGACTTACAGCTTTTCCATGTATTGGTTGTACTGATTGTGGAAATCATATGGATAAGTATTTTGACTTTAAAAGCTCAACTACATCTAGAGTTGTCAAATGTGATGAAGGCATACAATGTTCAGTTTGTGATAAAAATGTATGTGGGTATAGTCAGAGTTATGCTGAAGGAAGTTCTATTTCTGGGATACTTGTTGAAGACTATATTTTGTTTGGTGATGATTTCCCTCATGCGCATAGGGAATTGGGGGTTTTTGGATGCCATCGTAGAGAAACTTACCTCTTCCGAACACAGAAAGCAGATGGGATTATGGGTTTAGGCTATGCAAAAAGCATCCCAACTTTAATAGATTTACTTTATAAATCACACAATATAAACACTGATTTATTCAGTATTTGCTTAGCCTCGAATGATGGCTTTATGACAATTGGAGGATATAACATATCAACACATATTAGTGAAATAATATGGACTAATACTTATGATAAAACATTTTATGCTATAAAATTCAAAGGATTATCTGTTGGGGATATCGATACCGGACTTCAAGAATCTGATTTCCCAAAAAATCATGTCACAGGGACAATTATTGATTCTGGGACGACTTTTACATATTTATCAAAAAACGTTTATTCTATAATGTTTAAATATATAGACAAATATTGTGAAAATTCTAGGAAATGTTTAGGATCGAAAGTTATAATCAATTATGAGCCTAATAAATGTTATGATTATAATTCAGAGAATTTTACTAAAGAGGAATTTTTTGATAGTTTCCCTATTTTGAGATTTTTTATTGATGATGTTTATGTTGAGTGGATGCCAGAGAGATATTTGTTTGCATGGCCTGAGACAAAAAATAGTTATTGTATTGGAATGTATTCAAATGAAGCTTCGGGGAATGTTCTTGGAGGGAATTTTATGAGAGGAATGGATGTGATTTTTGACCGCAGTGAGAAAAAAGTTGGCTTTGCGAAGTCTCTTTGTGACCCATCGTTTATACATCCGAATTATACAAGTCAAGATTATGATGATACAAATTATTATGGCTCATTGAATTTAAATTATAAAATTGTCACTCTGGCCTTTTTGCTATCTCTAATATCTATTGCAAGTCTCTTACTGTTAATTTACTTACGCTTCCGAAAAAAAAGATCAAGTATTATTCAGTTCTCTCATTCAAATTCTGAAGAAATATAATCAAAATAAGTTAGTTTTCTAAAATCAAACTAATTATCCTCTTTGCGAATTCAAAAAATTATCTTTTATAAATTTCTTCCTCTAATTTTAAAGTTTTAATATTATTCGAAAATATGCAAAAAAAAATCAATAATCTAGTTAACTTATATATATATGAGCTTAAAAGATCCTTGCAATGATCGATTTTGCAGTGTATCACACAATCATATCAATGTCATAATCAGCATAAAATTCAAAATTTTTTAAAAAAAAATAATTTCCTTTATCTCATAGCTTTTTATTTCATAAAAACAGAATCTGATTGTTTACAAATAGTCTCCCAAGTTAATACAATTTTCTTAAGAAAGCCTAACTTATTACATCTTGAAGACCCTATGATAATAATTAGAGACATTCATTGTCAATATTATAATTTGATTATGATGATTGAGTTAATAAGAGATTTATTTAAGACAAAATATCTGTTTCTTGCTATTATGTTAACCTTTAAGTTATTTGGTGAATAAATAATTTTTTGTCTTTACATAGAGGAATTTCCACTTATTTGACCTTAGTGTAGAGGTTTATCGAACCTTCGAGGATTGAATTGTTTTTATAGTATTTTTTTTTAGGAAAATATATGCGAATATGATAGATGTTGTTATATAGAATATTGTAATCTTTATAAGTTTATCTAAAAACATCATATTTTCTTTATTGACTTTGTAATTCCATCAAAAGCCTCGGTAGCTTGGAGATCGATATTTGTTTATAGATATAAGAAGTAAGTGATTTTAAAATCTTTTGTTGAGGATTTTTTGATTTCTTCAAGTTCTTTGATGTTTTTTTAAAGTTGTAAGCTTTTTGGAATTCTATATCATGTTTTAAATCCATTTATGATGGATCAAAAGTTTAAATTAGAAGATTCTATTTACTTTATGATGCAAAACCTAGCGTTAGGGTTAATTGTATTGTCATGCTTTTAATTTCTAATTCCTAAAGTAATTAACTAAAGCTAAGATCCTCTTATATCCTTTATTAAATGTAACCATTTCGGCTTGTAATAGCATTTTGGTTCAGATTCAACAGCATTAATCATTCGGCTATATGCTTGACCATCAGAAGATCCTATAACTGATCCTAATATTTTATCTGATGCTGCTAATGCATCAACTATTTGTAAAGAAGCTGGAGCTAATTCAGAAGCAAGTTTTATAAATGTATCTCTAATAATTTTTTCTTGAACATGAGTAATAGCAGATTCCAAATAAAGAGAAATACTATTTAGTATCCTATCGGCTGAATAAAGATAAAATAATTTTTTGATTATCATTCCTGTTTCTTTGCAGTCTTTGTAAATATTGTCAGAAAGCTTAATGAATTCTCGTGCCATTATCAATTCTGCAAATGATTTACTAAGGTCTTGGATATAAAATACTTGAGAGTTATTCCAGGCAGTAGTCATGTCTGAATATGCCATTGAGGATTCTTGTAATTTTATGACTGATGTATGAGTCAAAAAATTCACTCTATGCTCAAGGAGAGCGATGATACACTTTTCATTTTCGAATTCTTCTCTGCTAGTAAATAATGATTTAAATGATTTTACCTCTTGAAAATCAATCTTTAAAAAGCTGAGGGTTGGCGAAGTGAACTTTTGTCCTTTAAATGATTTTTGCAAGATCTTAAGTATATATTTACCCGTTTGCTGCCCAAGGACTGCATTATCTCCTTCCCATGTGGCATGAACATCTACATATCCTCGATGGCGGCCTAATGAAGAATATTCAGAAACACCATGTCCACCACAAGCTTCTCTGCATTCTTGGCTGACTGCAATCCCATACCATGCACAGACACATTTCAAAGAACTTAACACAGAATGAAATTCATTTAATTCATCACATTCAGGATTAAGATCAGAAATTGGTTTTACAGCCTTGTACATATTGCTTATAACCTTACTTGCACAACGCATAGCAACTGCTTTTGATAATCCTGTTACCAATCTACAATTATGAGTTTGATATAATAAAATAGATTCTTCCTTAGGATTTCCAAATTGTTTTCTTAAAGCTCCATATCTTATGGCGATTGTCAAGCAAGATCTAGTATTTATTTCACTTCCACTCACTGCACAAAACCTTCCTCTTATCAAACCAGCCATCATAATTCCCAGCCTTTTTTCTTTATTTTTAATAGTACTTTTAAATTTTCCATTTTTTATTTGGCTGAACTTGTCTAACAAACAATCATAACCAATTTCATAATTTTTGAATAGAATGAATCCATTATCAATTCCATCATGTGATATTTTTTTCCCACAATCTCCTAAAACTACACCTGGTAAAGTATCGTGAGTTTCATAATCTCTTATAGGTACAGCAAAAACTTGAATGCCTTTATCAGCATTATCAACAATTAGCCTAGCGAAAATAACAGACATATTTGCAGTGTTTGCTATTGCGCCTATCCACCATTTAGCTGAAGTAGCTGTTGGAGAATTAAGAGTAAATCCACCAGTTTTAGGATTATATGTAGCCGTTGTCTCTAATCTTCCAACATCTGATCCATGACCTAACTCAGTCATCCCAAATGATCCATAATCTTTTAATGCATAAGCCCTATCAATTAATTCTCTATGTTTTCCTGTTCCCAAATTTTGAATTGTATCAGTATATAATATAATATGAACAATCATTCGTGTTGAAAGTGATTGATCATACTCTGCCATTCCATATATTGGCCCGCATTTGTATATGGGATCATTTAAATCTTTCTCGTAACTCATGCGAAATTTAGAGTAAATGCATTTTAACTGTTCAACAACTTTTCCTCGGTAATCTTCAACAGACGAACCTAAACTTTCTTGGTGGGTGAATAAAGGACTTTCATCAATAATTTTTCTAGTATATAGATTTGCTTCGTAAAAATCATCGAAGTAATGCTTCGCCAGCACATTATGATTAACTTTAGATTCAAGTTTTCTAAAATCGTCTAAGCCTTTTTCTTGTGGTGCATTAGGAAATTGAGAGCTAAGATGGTTTTCAATCAAAAGAAGCCTACGTATTGCTGACATGACGTCACTAATTTTATAAGATGTTCTATTCCAATCAAGATGGAAGAAAAAAATTTTGAATTTTTTTGCTTGAAAGATGAACTTTACAATTTTTATTTACAATATAAAGCACATCATTTGAAAAGATTATTCAAGTATTAATTCAATCAATCTATCAATCATCAATCCAAACTAAATTATTTATTATAATCCTTTGCTTTAATATTAAAATTTGAAATCAGTTCATATATTCTTTCTAAAGCATGTTTTACTAGAATTATAAATAAACTTATATAGTCTTATGATATTTGAGTATTATTTGTAAAATATATATCTCAATGCTTCATTTATATAAAGTTAGTTATACCAAATAATAATGGAATTATCGTGCCAATTTTGTGATAGCCCAGGTATAATAAGCTGTGCTTGCCAACTTACAAGCCAAATATTTTGTGAAAATCATATACTAAGTCATCTAATTGACACAAAACTTATGCACTCTGTAGAAAAACTTGATAAAATGCTTCTCTGCACTGAATGCAAAATAAAAAATAGTTCATGGAATTGTTCTTGCAAAGGAAATACTATAAATATCTGTCAAAATTGTATTTGGTTTCACATAAACAAGAATTTATATGCATCTCATAACTTAAGGAAAACTCTACTTAACTAATTATTTTTAGCTAAAAAGCATTAGGATGAGTCATTCTTTTTAATGTTGATCTTTTTTCATCTTCATCTTCATCACTACTTTCTACTGATTCTATAACAATATCTGTTGGGTTTCTCATTGTATTAGATTTAAATGGGCTGTGAAGTTTTAGACTTGCTAGATCACCATATGAAAAGTTTTTTTTGCACTAAATAATAATTACTTTGTTGCTATAACCCCTAAGGATTTCTAAAACACCAACAACTTCACTTGCATCATTAATAAAGTGACGTGCTAAGCTAGGTTTTTTCCCTACTGTGCAAGTAAAACATTTAAGATATCTTTTATCAGCAGTTAAATCGCTTTGTTCCCTTCTTAAAGCTTTTAGTACTTTGAACATTTCTTCATCAGAAACATCATCACCAATTGCAAAAATAAAATCAGGTGGATCTTTTTTCCTACGTTTCAATTCTTGGAGTATTTCAAATACAGTTGTCCCTTTATTAATACCTCTAGGTTTAACTTCAACATAACCCAGTCCATGAGAAACTTCACATTCATTTAAAAAAGGCTTAAGTAATATTTCAAGATGTGAAATCAATTCTTTAGCTTGCCATGAGCCTAAATCAGGATCAGTTTCTCTATAATAAAAAACAACCCCACAATCTTTTTCTTCAAGTGAAGATCCTTCAGTTCTACTAACATAAGCACTAATAATTTGTTTTGCTGTATCTTTCCAAACACCTGATCCTTGTATAATATTTTCCCAATCATGTTTATCTTGCCATTTAATAAGTGCTCCATATTCAGCAGCCATACCTAAATGTTCAATGCTTCCAAACCATGAATCAACAACTTTTCTTGTTCTTCCAGTGATAATATATACTATATTTCTATCATCTTTACATAAATCATCTAGACAATGAAGGATTTTTTCTGATGGACCAACTGTTTTGTCTATTTCTGTTTGTTTACATAAATTTGAAAGTGTCCCTTCATTGTCGAAAAAAAATATACGTGAACGAGCAACACGATAAGCTTCAAGAAAATCTTCAGCTTTAAGTATTTTAAACTTTTTACTTAGAGCTATTAATTTTAATTTATCCCCAAGACCATGAGTGACATATTGGTAATGTTTTGTATCTTTATGGGCTCTTTTCAAATCACTTAAAGAACTTTGAGCCCATTTAAGTGTAGTATTACTCAAAATATATTGATAATCACGTTTTTTTCTTGAAAGATTTTGAATATTAGGGGCTTTGTCAATTAAAGTGTGGATTTCTCCTTCAAGTTGTGTTAGGTCAAAAGGGTTAACTCTTTTAGGACTACTCAATGCTCTACTAACTCCTGCAAATTCTGAAAGGATTATATCAGCTGGTCTTTCTTTATTTATGAAAATAAATTCGAATGGGATTAAATACAAACCTTCTCTTATTGAACTATTTATAACCCCTTTTGCTATAGTCATATAAGCATATCTCATTGGTCTTGATACTTCATCATTTACAATTTCTACAACTGGCACGGTATATTCTGAATTAATTTCTGTTTGTAAATCAAGTATTTCTTTAAGTACACAATCTTTTTCTTTATCCGAACTATTTTTAGCTGAAAAAAGTAACTGAACAAGTATAATCCTCTGGCTTTCTTTAGGTAAATATTTCAATGTTTGTCTAAAAGCATTTAATTTCATAGTAACTCCTGAAAGTCGATGCAATGGATCTATCGCAATAAGTACAGATTTTTCAGAATACTTTTGTTGGAGTTTATCTAAACTTTCTAAATACTCTTCAGATTCAAGAACTTTTTGAATAACTGAAGGCTCAATACCAAGATGTCCTATTCTAATCATAATATTTCTTCCATAGTAATCAAGTAATAAATATCCACCTCTTGAAAAGTGATGATCAATTCCCAATAAACGTTTACAAGATGCTAGGAAATGTCTTGCATATTCAAATAAATGAAAACCTATCATATCACAACAAAGCATAGCATGTAATATAGTTTCTCTATGTGGAAGAACTCTATAAATTTCTGAACTTGGAAATGGTACATGTAAATATAGTCCAATATTTACAACTTCATGAGTTCTTCTTGATATAAAACTAGGAGCTAAAAGTAGCTGATAATCATGTATCCATATCATCTGATCTGTATGAAGTTCAAGGATTTTTAATGCTATTCTCGAATTCACATCTTTAAAACTTTCCCATTGCTCAGAGTTGTATTGAGGAATAGACTCTGGATCAGTACTTATGATATTATGGAATATAGGGAAAAGTACTCCATTACAAAATTGAGTATATATAGTCATTGTTTCTTCTGGGATAAAAATAGGAACACATTTGTATTCTTTAAGGAGGATTTCACTTATTTCAGCTTGTTCTTTTTCATCTTCAATGAAAATATGCGGCCATCCAACCCATTGAAAGTTTATCCCTTCTGAAATTGCTATTTCATATAAAACTGGCAGCCAAAGTCCAATCGCGGTTTCAAATTTCCATTTTGGCTCATCTCCTCCTGGAATGTAATTTTCATTCCTACTCACATTTATTGGCAAATTAAGAGACGCTATGATAAGCGAATCTGTAAGGGCAAATTTTATATTGTCGTCTATAATGGTCTTTGGAAGTTCAAAGGAGTGTGGTTTTGTTTGGATTTCTGTGTGATTAAAAATATGTCTGGATATAATTGAATTTTCTTCGTCTTCTATAAGCATACTGTTGTGCTCAAGAAGTAATTTTCGATTATTTTGTAATGTTTCCCATCTAAAAGTTTTTTCTTGCATATAGACGTATTTATACTCTATTTCAGTGTTTAAAGGCAATGAAATCGGGCTGGGGGTTATCCATAGAGGATAAGAATTTGGATCTGTACATAGCATTGGTGCTTGAAAAGGGTCCCAATTACCTAATGATGGATGGTTTCCTGTAACTCTTATCCTTTCTCCATAAATCGTCTTACTCGAGAATTGAAATACGACTCTTGATGTTCGAATAGCCATTTATAACAATATCCATTACTATTTGGTTTTTAAGCCTTTGAAAGTAATCAGTAGGTAATGAAATTTATAAAAATACCACACTTAATATTATCTTAAAACTTAAATTTGCTAAATTTTTAAAACACTATTAGATAATTTGAATCTTATAAAATTGTTTATATATTGGATTGTCTTAAAAAGCTTAGAGAAGAACTCTCCAAGGTTAAAATGGATAAAAAAGTACGTTTGATTGATGAGTATTGACTAAAAAGTGATTTTTCTTACTTTAATTGTATTGACTTTAATGCAAAAAAGTAAAATATGAAAGAGAAAAAAAAAACAGTATAAATTATTTAAAACTAAAAATGTCTTCCAGGTTTTTTATATAAAACTTACTCAAAAAAAAAATATCAATAGGATTTGATTTAAAAAGTACTAATAAAGAATCGAAAATATTAATCCAGAACTGAGTAATATGATATAGAAATTACAAATTATTATAGTGAGTTATATAATCTTAATATAATAACCGCAGTCATTGTTTTTTAAATATACATCATTCAAATAATATAATTATTTGTTTTTAAAAAAATAGTAAATGATAATTGATTAAACAACTATATTAGATTAACTTGTAATATTTTTTTTTATAAGCACATCCGCAGAAGTATCAATGAAGATTTGTCTATCCGACTTATTATTAATACTAAAGCATATAATGATACTATGCACTTAGCTGAAAAAGAGAAAATAATAAAGTAAAAATATAAAATATAACGAAAAATGGTAAATGCATATATCTAGGAATGAAAAAAGCAAGTTAAAAAATGTTTAGTGAATTGAAAATTTATTGTATACGCTGAGAAGAAATAGCGTAAAAAAATCTAGAATCACTGTATTCAAACTACCTTATTTCCAGTACAAGAATACAATTTAAACTTATAAAAAATGTAATTCAATAATTTTTATTTGAAATTCTTTTAAACACTAAAACTAAAGTAATAAAATTCTTCAAATTCAAGATTCCCATAAAATCTAAAATAGTTTAAAACAATCACTAACAAAAATATTCTACGAATTACTTGAGGTTGATTTGCATATATAAATATAAGAGTAGCATATTCCTATAATTTAATAAAATATATACTCTTATATTTTATCCAATTTTTATTTCGTATAATTTTATGTGTATTCAAAATTTTCTTGTATATTAATAATGGAAGACATCCTTTTGTTAAAACAAAAGCTTGAGTTTATGCAATTAGAACTTGATGATGCCAAATCTAGAGAAGCTCAATTGAAATCTATGTACGATTCAATGCTTAGATCTTTTTCGTATGATTCTCCTCGTTTAACTGTATTTATAATTTAGGCGTCTTCTTCTGTTGAACTCAAGTCAGCAGAAGAAAAATATACACAAGAAAGACTAAAGATAAAAGTAAAGTATAAAGAAAAAATCAGAAACCTTGAGAAAAAAGTTGAAGAATTAAAAGAAATTAATAGTAATTTAGATCAAAAATTGTCTGAGCAAGAAGAGAACTTTAATATATCGAAAAATATTTTAGAAAAAGAAATTTCTATTCTCAAAGAGCAAAAACGAGAAGTCGATTATAAGATGAATGAAGCTACTGAAAGTTTAACGAGGATTATTGAAAGGAAAAATGAAAATATAAACAAACTTAAGGATGAACTTGAAGAAGTAAAAAGAGAAGCTGCAGAAGAAATTAGTAGGATGACTGAGGGTACAAATAAATCTATTTTAGAACTTAAAGCAATTTATGAACAAGAAAAACCAATGAGAAGGTCATTAGATGATTCTGTTACTTATGAAAAACTAAAATACGAATTCCAAAGTCTTCAAGAAATAATCAAAAATCTCGAAAACTCTGAATATAATCTTAAAGACCAATTAAGATATAAAGATGAGCAGATTGAAAAAATAACTCGTAAACTTCGTTATAAAGCTAGCGAAGATTCAAAAGATCCAGAAATAACCAATCTGATGAAAATAAAAGAAAGTCTTTCCGAAAAACTTATTGACAAAGAGATTGAAATATCAAAACTTAAGAAAACAATCGGAGATCTCAAACTTGAAATAACATATGGCGCTTGTAAGCCCCCAATTTACTCACCAAAAACACTTCGTTCTATGACATTTATAAATAAATCTGATTCTCCATCCCCTGAACCTTCATTTTTTGAAAAACAAGAAGAATATAAACAACTTAAACAATATGAAAGAATGATAAATCAATGTAGTGTTATGGAGTGTGATAACTGTGGAAAAACATTTCAAACAAACATATTCTATGATCACATTTTAAACTGCCAACTAGAAAACTCTTTATCAAAATCACAAAACTTTGCTGATAGGAACTCAATAGAAAAAGTTCAAGATTTAGAAAAACAAATTGAAATATTGAAACTTGCTTTGGGGAAGCTTAAAAATCAAAGAGATAAAGCGAAAATTGAAAGCGAAAAACTCTTAATGCAATTGAAACAAGTAAAACTCGAATGGGCATTATCTGAAGAAAGCATTGATGAAAAAGTTATGGAAATCAAAAAAGAACTTAAAAACGCAGTTGAGATATTATATAGAATTAGAAGGTCTGTGAATTTAACACCTGATATGGCGTTTGAAGTAGATTTGTCTCTTCAGAACACTGATAGATTTTTTGGAGGCCGATTAACAAAGTCTTTTGCAGGCCCACCTCGGCTATTTAATTACTAAAACTACGTTATAAATTGATTAATTGTTATTATTGTATTTAATGATTTTGGTCTATAGAGAAAGTGATTGATTTATAGAAAATTAATAAACTATGAATGTTATAAAGGTATGAAAGATGATATTTTTATTTGTATAATAGGGGTTTTCAAGCAATATTTGGTAATAGAGACTTAGGTTTTTATATTATTGATCTAAGTATTGAATATAGAGATTTTCAAGATTATTAAATGGGATAAAAATAAGATTAATACTATTATTGAAGAAATTATGAATTAGTTCTTAATATGAATTATGGAATATATGGAGGTTGGATTTACTTGATTATGTGTTATATTGAATGAAGAAGGTTAATTATATGAGGGTTTATAATCTCCAGCTTATTAGATAGTTATAAAACTTCTTTAATCAATTTTTATATAATAGATTTCCTCAGAAGCGAAAAAGGCTATAAATATTTTTTCAAACAACTTATACATAGATATTATGATGAAAAATGACTGGCTTTAAGGTCTTTACAATTTGAAAATACAAAAAACTATTAAAAAGAAATCTTTATTGAAGACTTCAAAACTAATAATTCTTTAAAAAACTTAAATAAACCCTGCTTTTTTAAAGAATTTCCCATAAGTATCTTTAAAAATGTTATTTTCTTCTCATATACACACCAAACTTAAAGTACAATTCTGTAATACTAGATTCTAATTTCTAAATAAAAGAATAACACCTAGAGATTTAATAAAAATCCCAAGATTCCAAGACTTGCTTAGAAAATAAATCTTATAAAGAGCATATCAAAATCATAGAATCAACAAAGAGAACAACTATTATAATATTTCCCAAACTAAAATCAAATTTAAAAAGCATAGATATTTTAAACACTTAACTAATTGCCAATATATAAAAAAATGGGAGATGGCATGCTAGTTACTCCAATGCCCAAATATAAACTTGTATTCCTTGGAGACATTTATGTAGGAAAGACATCGATTATTAACCAATTCATGTATGAGAATTTCGATACTAATTATCAAGCGACTATTGGTATTGATTTTCTCTCAAAAACTCTAACCATTGGCGATAAATCAATGAGACTTCAATTATGGGATACTGCAGGACAAGAACGCTTTAGAAGCCTTATTCCAAATTATATCAGAGATTCTTCAGCTGCTGTGATAGTTTACGATGTGACAAATAAGCAAACTTTTGCTAGTTTAGATAAGTGGGTTGAAGATGTTAGAAATGAACGAGGAAATAGTGTTATTATAGCTATTGTAGGCAATAAAACAGATAAAACAGGAGAAAGGTGTGTAACTACTGAAGAAGCTGAGGCTAAAGCTAAACAATTAGGAGCTATTTATCAAGAAACTAGTGCAAAAACTGGATCGAATGTGAAAGAACTTTTTAAAGATATAGCATCAAGTATTACTGATGATAAAACACCACAAGTTGAGATAAAGAAAGGGATAAATTTGGTGCAACAACCTCAAACACTTGAGACAGCTCAGAAAAAGAAAGATAATTGCTGCTAGGTAGAAAATAACTATAGTTAATTATAAAGTGGCTTATGGAAATTTTTTTTTTTTTGGAGATATAGGTATAGGGTTATGATTTGGTGATTTTATTAAGGGTTATGAGTTAAAGTTTGGGATTTTTTTTATTATTTTTTTGTTTTAGGTTGTGAGAAGATGATTTTCTTGTAGAAAATGTATTTTTTTATCATTTGAATTGAGAATTAAAAATATTAGAATGGTTTGTTGACAGTAATAATTGTTATTCTGATTACCTATTTAATTTTATTCGAAATATGTTTATATATAGATGAAATATTAATGCATGCTATGATAAACACATTAAATTCACATCCTTTTTGTTATTAACTTATTAGAGATATAGCTTAATTATTAGTAATCATGTATTTATAATATTAAATTCTATTGTTCACTTACAAGAATAATTGTAATCTTTAGCACTAAATAAAAGTTTTTTTTTTTTTACTTTATACCACTTGATTTCTCTTAAGATACATGAAGATCTGTCAAGTTCAACATATTATTTTGTTGAAGACTCATTCTATTTTAGTCTTGCATTTAATTGTTTATAAGTTTATGAACTATAATATAAATTATCCCAAAATTTATTTCCTTATAAATCACAATAAGATAAATGAAAGTTTAAATAGCAATAGAAAATAATTTAAATAATGATTAGATAATTTCCTTGTTTGAAAATTCTCTGTCAACTTCAATAGTTTTGAAAGGTTAAAAATTAACTAAATTTGAATGATTAACTAAATTTTTAGCACTGCATAAATCTTACTGATTCACTACTTCTATCAAAGAAACTGGAAAAATAGTTTTCAGAATCGGAAAACTTTGGGTATTTTATCGAGGTATGATGCAATTGTATTTCCTAATAGAATTTTATAAATCTAATAAAAACTTAATCATGTATTTGAAGATTCTAGTTTATATGCAAATATATTAAAATTATTACAGATAGTAAGCTTTCAATTATAAATAACTCATTATCTTATCAATTGGAAAATAAATCTATTACTTTATAAAGTATATATAAATTCATATTTCAATAATACTAAAAGTTATAGATTTTAGCAAATAACTTTTAAATCATATCCCTCTGAGCTAAATAATATTACCTAAATCCATACCCAATAATATCACTAATATCTTTACTTTCTCCATCTTTTTTTATAAATATATATAAATGAATAATCAGCAGGAACTTTTTTTTATTAACACTTAGAATTAATTATATTAACAATGTCTTTTAGACCTTTACACGATCCTTGGACACTCTCACACAAAGGCTTGATAAGCTTAAACAACTCTTTATCATAAATATCTCCAGTCCATGCTTTTATAGAGATTCCATTATGAGGTTGCTTCTCAAAAGCTTTAGGAAAATTGTCTATAATAACAACCTTCTCAATATCTCTTCCAAGTTTCTCTAAGTCTTTGATTTCACAGTTAATAGTATGCTCTCTATAAAGCCTTAGCATAACAAGCCCATCAGGATCTGCTATTTGCATTGCCCAATCAGCATACTCTCGACTGGAAGCTGTAAATAAAACAAGTTCAAAATATTTACAAGTCTCTTTAAGAAACTCTTTCACACCAGGTCTTACCAAAAAATTACTCCTAGAATAATGACCAAGAGTTTCATCCAAATCCAAAACAAGCGTGAACTCCTTATGACTATATTTCGGCAAAAAAGGCGCAGAAGTCTGGCACAAAAGCGAATAAAATGATGGTAACGACTGAGGACTTTCTATAAACTCGCTTCTACAATGACAATTATTCACGGCTTGAATAACCAATTCCAAAGGTAATTTCTGAATATTTTGAAATAACTCAGTACACGTTAACAATATAAATACCTGTGAAGCTTTTAAGTTCTGATCAATAGTATGATTTATTATTTGCTTTACCAAAAGTATCAAATAAGATGTAAATTCTTGTAAATGCATTTGAGATTGTTTATCCAGGCGAATTAAATATCTAAACAATGAATCTAAATGCGTATTAAGTGCTTGTGAAAGCCCAGCAAAGTTTGGGAAATAAGTCAAAAGCATCACAGTCAAAACATCAACTGAGATAAAAGCATGCATTTCATTAGAGATAAATGAACATAAAGATGATACATTTGCATTGAAAGTAGAGAGATCTGAGACACTTTTTGCTGTTTTTTCTAATGATGCTATGAATTGAGAAATTGGTATTTCTAAGTGAATTGGTTTTTCAGATATATAGAATTTTGTTGAGTCTTGAATAGTGACTGAAGACATTTATATAATAGCTAATGAATAAGACTTAAGTGTTAAAACCGGTCCAGTAAATACTGTTCCAAATTGGAACATCAAGTTAGAAATTTGAACTTAAAAAAAAGCGTTTCGTGACACTAAGACCTTTATCTATGTAAAAAGTTAGTGAAAGTGGGAAGAGGGAACATTTTTAAGAAAAAAAATAAATGTTTATTTGTGTTTAGATGCGAAAAAAAGCTTTTTAATTGTGAAATAAGTGTTGCTTGAATTGAAAGGGTGGAGAAATTGTCTTTTTGATGAGATGGTAAAGTTATGACTGGAGTTTAGTTTCTGGTGCTTTATTGGAATTTGGTTTTTTTGGGACTTTTAGAGTTTTAATAGGATTTAAGGGTATGTTTAAGGGTTAAGGGTTTCGGATGGAGAATAGGGACTGTTTGTGTTTAAAAACTGGGTTTTAAACTTTTCTGGGATAGTGTGTATAAGTATATATTCAAAGATATATAATACAAACAAAAGTTAAAGAATAATGGCAAAGATTAGATGAAAATATGATACATTTATATGAAATCAATATAAAAAATATAATTTCATCACTGAAAACTGCAAGGAATTTAAAATATCTAAAAAATTTATTAGTCTATTTTCATTTTTGATGCAAATTATTTTTACCTCAATACTAATTTATATAAACAGCCATACTTGTTGTATCATTAGCATAGTTAGAACTATAATTTTTTCTTATTTTATTGATAATTTTTCAGTAGTTGTTTATTCAGGTAATTTTTTGAATAATGCTCTAAAAAGTACTATANATTAGCATAGTTAGAACTATAATTTTTTCTTATTTTATTGATAATTTTTCAGTAGTTGTTTATTTAGGTAATTTTTTGAATAATGCTCTAAAAAAGTACTATGTTTTCTATGCTCAGAGAATCAGTTACTCTAATTGAATATACAACTAACCATTTATCTTAAAATATTGATGTAAAAGAATAAAATATAAGGTTTTTATGTAGGAATTTGTATGGTTTCTTATTGTGTCACTTTTAGCTCTATAGCAGAAAAGCTGGGGGCATCTTCGTTTTTTAATCAAAGTCTGATTGAATTTCTTCAAGTAATTCTTAGTCCAATATGAGAGAATCTTTGAGTTCCTTGCCTATCTTCAAGCTTGAGAGCTTTACTTATATTCAAGCTTGCCTTGCTTTTACTAGTCGAATTTAATTACCCTACTATAATAGAACAAGAATTTTGAGAGTTGCTTATAATAACCTCATTATTCACTATAACTTAAGTTAGTGTAGGCTTATTATATTGTATATCAAAATCAAAAAATTTTGGATTTTTTTCCAAAAATTATAAAGCTGAGGATGATTAAGCTTACCTGTAAAACTATATGATAAAATATTATAAGATATATATTTCTCGATTTCAAATATTGGTAAAAGTATGCTTAGTTCATATTATAAATATAATATTTTCAATAAGACTCAATTAGTTAAATTTTATTGATCCTCCTATTTAATAAACATTAAAGTATTGCAGATCATGAAGATTTTATAAATTCAAGTATTTTGGGGTGTTTGCATGTGCTTGTTTTCTTCAGTCTAGGATTTTTTTGTTCTTTTTTTTATACATGAATTGTACTTATAAATTATTTTCAAGAGTTTTTTAAAACATTAGAAGATTTTAATAATAAATTGAATAATATTTTTATAAGAGTCAATTATTATATAGGAGTATACTAAAGGTACTGATAAAAAAAGATATGAGAGGGCTAGTATAAGATTATTATCTAAAAAAAATATTTTATCATAGAGAAAATTTAGTTTGGATGATTAGGATTTATATAAATTGAAATAATAATCAAATTCCGCTATGAATGGAGTTAAAATAAATTGATAATTTAAAAAATATGAAAATATGTATAAAGGAAAATTATTATAAATATAGCTAAAAACACAAAGAGGGAATATTTGGGGGAAAATGTAGTGTGGATGCTTTAAAAAAATATAAGAACAACCAGAGAAAATATCAGATTTAAGGTAATAAAGAATAAATTATTAGATTTTTTGGGTTTATTTATGAAGCTAACATTTTCTAAAGTTTGATTAATAATTGAGGAAATAAAATTACTAGATAAAATTTCGTCACAAATTGTGCACAAGATTAGATGATTAGACTTTAATACAATTAAAAGGATAAATGTATCATCATTTTGATTATAATAAATATAAATAGTATTTAATATTATTTTGATATCCTAGAAACAGTAAAGATCTCCTTAATCAAATAAAGAGTCACATAACCAGCGATAGCGAGTGGTATAATATACCGAATCTGCCTAAAGAAAGAGATCGTCGGACTAACAAACCTCAATCAAAGCATGGTTTAAATCATGCCACCCTAATACTAAATATAATCTTCATCTATTTTGATATCCTAAAACGACATTAGATAGTATTAGTAAAATTTAAACTGGGTGTAAATTTATTTATGCCTATGATTTAATAACAAATAAAGTAATATGAAGATAAACGACTTGTATAGAGGATTATCTGTGGTTTTTCCTCTTGAAAGCAGTAGCAATAGTGGGCCGCGCGCACAAAAAGCTTTTTATCTTATATGGGCCATTCAGATTCTATCCCAGAACTTAAAATTCATATGGAAACCTGATTTATCCATACCATACTGGGGATCTCAAGAAGTGTTTTGGAAAGTTTTACTTTATCCATGTTTAGACACTTTAGCTGCTGCAATGAATTTGTTATTTCCATTCCTCATGATAGTTATAGGTATGATTTATTTCAACTTATTTGTTTTCATTTGGCAAATGATTGCGTCTATTAAAAAGAAAACAATCCCATCATGGATGTTATCACTCTTAAGAAATTCTATGAAAACTACATGTGATATTTATTATATTCCTGTCAGCACAATTTTAATCCTTTTATTTAAATACTCAACAATCGAGGCTGAATTCATACAAGAATATTATGATAAGCCTAATGCACAAACTTTAAATATAGGTCCTGTTGGAAAAAGTCTTTCACTCATAACACTTATTATTCATATCAGCCTAACATTTATAAATGAAGGCTTCAATCTTCAAGTTAGACACATTTTGGCTGGATCAAATCTTTCAGCTCGGTCTTCTTCAGAAATAGATATGTATGTAAAAATGTTTTACTTAGCAAATTGCTTTTTTATGACTAACATCCAGCTTACTAACTATATGATTTTCCTCCCTTGCTCAGTGATAATTTATGCCTATTTTACAATGAAATATCTTTTAGACCTTCCTTATTATTCGAATTTTGTAAATTTTTTAAAAATTTTGATTCACTTTGAAAACTTCTGTATAGGATTATTTTTTATATTAGCCTACACTATAGAAAATGCTACAATTTCTTTAGTTTTAACAATATGCATGCAGCCAATTATTGTTCTAGTGTGTAAATTAGCCCTTGAATATAGGATTTCTAAAATTAAACACCCTAGGGAGCAGATATTTTCTAAAAAAATCGAGTTGAGTATTAGAAAATGGCTTACAAGTCCTGAGAATTCAGCTGAGCTCGTTAAATATATGAATTCAAATTATATAAAAAGTCAGAATAAACTCATACTTGTCTTTCTAGCTAATTATTGTAAAGATGTTCTGAATAATGGGCAGCTTGCAGGAGTGAAAATTTCCCAAATAAAATTCAACGGTGCTGATTTGTTTAATAATTTCCAAGTTTATCGATGCCAAAAAAGCTTAGAAAGACTAAACCTTTCTAATTCCGAAGGGTTAAAATTATGTTTATTTCTTTTAAAATACGACTCTGTAACAATTCAAGAAAAAAAACTATGCTATATTCTCTTAAACTTATTAGAAAAAATAGTCCAAAGGCGATATAAATTCAGTGAAATCAAACAAGAATTAAACAGATTTCATAAAAAAGTTTTAAAAGTTTATAGAGAATACGAATATTTAGCTCAGAATTTCCCAGAATCTCAGCTTATTAATAAGGTTTTTGCATCTTTTCTTATAGAAATTTTAAATAACAGCACATTAGCTGAAGTTTATACAAATAAAGTTCAAGCACAAACTGCAAGAAGAAAAGGTAACGATAGGAAATTAGATGTTTTTTCAGACCCAAATGCTTGTTTGATGATTATATCTGGGGATAAAAATCAAATAGGGAAGTTTATATATGCTAGTTCTAGTCTATGTAGATTTCTTGAAGTAAGTCTTGAAGATATTAAACAACATTTTTTGAATGATTTTATACCCAAACCGTATTCAATTGGGCATGATGCGATAATGGTTAAGTTTATTGAAAATTCTTATAATCAGTTTACCATGAGATGCTTACCTCTCTTTATGTGTACACAAGATGGTTTTTTACTTGAATGCATTATAAACACTGAATGTGTTGGCTTTAACTCAAACGTAAATTTTGTTACAGTCGTCGAACCAGTACTAAATGAAAAACAAGAAATCGCTCTAGTAAGTTCATTGGGAGAAATCTACTCACATAGTAGAGGTTTTCCATTAGCTCTTGGTCAAAAAAATTATAAACTTACAGGATCTTTAATAAGTGATTTTATATCAAATGAATCGTTTATTGAACTTATAGCCAATAAAGCTAGTGTTGTTGAGTTTTTTTCTTTATCTTTCGGAAAACATATAAACCTTGTTTTATTGTTTAAAGAAGTCAATGTTTTTAAAGAAAACTCAGGGATTTTTGTTTTAACTGTAGTTGAAGATGAGAGCGAAAAAATCAGAATTGTTGAGGCGATTAGAAATAAACATAAGTCGCAGTATTTGGAAGTTAGCAATATTGTTAGTGCATTTAAAGTGAATGAAAGTTTTGCTTTAAGTCAAATTTTTGCATCAGAAGATAAGTTTTTGGATGTTTTAACTTTGAATCGGTCGATATTTGATAAGGCTAAAAGTTCTGGGAAAAACACAAGTTCTTTAAATGCTTATAAAACAAGTGTGACCCATTTTACTAGTGTTTTTTCAATTTACAAAATATTTAAAATCATCGGCCTTCTTGGGGTGTTTTCAGTAATTCTTCCAGGTATAGCTCTTTTAGCTTTTATTACTATAAAAATCAATCATTCCTCCGACCTATCCGCTTTTAATCACATCAGCCTAGTTTATTCAAAATTTTCAGAACTAGGGCTTTTTGTCAGAAACATCGACATATCCCTTCAATTAAACGAAGTGCCTAATTTTACATTAGAAAACATCAGCAACGCAACTAAAGATATGCAAAATGTTCGTGAAAAAATAAAAAACGACTACGATACTTGGAAATTCTGCAAATCCTTTGAAATTGTCAACGAAGATATTATTCCAATTTATTTACGAGGAAAAGAGAAAAATTTAGTTTTTACAAACTTATTGAATTTAATAGACAACACTGGTAAAAATGTAAGAAATATTTAGAGTGAAAAATTTGTTTCTAATATTGGCTTAGGGGAAAACTATGAAAATGAAGAGTTTTTTATTGTTATGAATAGTTTTTATGCTGCAATTGAAGAAGTTTCTAATGCTGTTAATGGGCTTAGTGAATGCCAGGTTAAAAAATCTAGGGATATGGAGGATTATATTATATATATTATGATATCTGGAGGGCTGGTATTTGTAATTTGTTTTTGTGTATTGACAGGGTGTATTATATCTTTGCATAAGAAACAAGAATATGTTTGGAATTTACTTTTGAGTAAAGTTAAAGAGAATATGCTAACAATTAGAAGCAATGTAAGAAGTAGACTTTCTAGGGTACATAATATTGTGGATTTTGAGNAGACTTTCTAGGGTACATAATATTGTGGATTTTGAGGAGAATGAAGAAAAGTGGGGAGTGAGGAGGAAACTTAAAATTAGTCAGTGGGGGAAGTATATGTTGATAGTGACAATACTTGGTTTGGTTATGTTGTCTTTTTACCTAGTTTTTTACTTCAGTTTCTACAAAAGTATTCTTGAATTTCTGATCTTTAGACTGCAACTTTTCAATGTTATGACAAACCGACGAAATAAACTAATGCACACTGGTTTTTTCACCCAAGAAATATACGCTAATAGCATAGACTTAAACCTAAACAAAAAATTTTACAATATCACAAGATATCCAGATGCAGAATATTATACCAAAATTATCAACGATGAACTTTTAACCTTAAGAAAATTTTTTTATACAGAAAAATTCTCTGAAATCACCCCTTCATCTGTATGGAATTTGATATTTGGGAGTTTTGATAGTTCAAATCCAAAATTAAAATGTGGTATCGCAGCATCTTTTAGTTCAGCAAAATATGATGGGTATAATATTGAGGCAAATAAAGAAAATAGTACTTTTGAAGATGTGAAAATATATTTAAAAGATGTTTATGATACATTTCAATCGTATGAAATATTGAATCCTATTATTAATAAAGATTTAGATCAACATATTGAGGATTTACTTTTTTGGTTAGTTGCATTTGATATACTTGGGAGTCTTGCGATTATAGTTGTTAGTTTTGGGGTTTATTGGGTGTATTTTGAAAAGGAACAAATGTCGGTAAGGCAAATTAAGTCTTTACTTAGATTGATGCCAGAGACTGGATTTTCTTTAGAGAGGTCGACTATAATTTTAAGTTTTTAATAATTGTGGGTGTATTTTTGTTTTGAGATTTTGATTTTTTTTATTCTATATAAAAAAGTATATACAATTAGTATATACAATTAGTTTTTAAAGCTATAACTACAAAATTATTATTTTGTAATTCCTTATTACTGCTATTATCTATAATATTATCAGATAAAAATAATTATAAATACAGTAATAAACTAATTAATTAATCTTATATTTTAAATTTTCAGTAACCCAAAGATATTTCTTCAGTTTGAAATATACAACTTCATATTAACCTTCTAAAAAACCTTCTTTATTTAATAGAATATAAGACCAAATCATAACTTTCAAGAGTTTTTGATATAAGTAAAAACTATTAAAAAAAAAAATCATATAAAAGAAAAGTAGAATTTTTGGTAACATTTTAACTATTATGAAGTTTATTTTATGAATTCAAAAAAGAATGCTGTGTAGTTTATCTAGTTGTGAGAAAATAAAATTATATGAAGTTCCATAATATAAAATTATATTTATAATTATTATGTTTAGGCTTAAGTTTAAGTTTTTTAAGAAATTCATGATGATATATTTTATTATGCTAATTGATTTTTATGATAGACAAAATGTTTTAAAGCATTTTATAAATACTATGAGGTTTTTTATAAAAATCAGGGTTTTGTTTTGTTTGATAATGATTGTATGATCCCTTATAAACAAAAACGTCTTTTTAATCACACACAACCCCATGAATTTAACTAACCTTTCATAAAGTATCAACTTCTACATCATCTAAACCAATAATCATCACCTATAAACCTTATTCACCCTATAATTATAAATACTCAGCATTTATATATATTTTCTTACTCTTTCCATAACAACAATCAAACTTACTTTTATTATTCATTTATAAATGTTATACGAGCAAGTATACAAGGCCAATATTTTACTATTTCATGAAGATTCAAATCTATTTCGTTCCCTAGCTGCACAAAAATTAAGTCTATTATTCCTTCTTATAACATATCTTGGACAGATAATAAATCTTATTCAAAATCCAAATTTTACTATACCAGATTGGTCAACAAACCGTTCATTTTGGTATATTTTAACCATGCCAAGTATAGAAAACCTAGCAGGAGAATTTGGACTTTTGTTTCCATGGACAATTTTATCCTATAGTCTATTAGGAATCTCAGTTTTACTATGGGTATTTTGCATATTACTTATAAAGATCAAAAAATATCCTGGAAATTGGCTTATAAGTTTGCTTAGAATAGTTTTATTTTTTACTTGCAAGTTCTACTTTATCAGTATTTTGAATACTTTTGTTTATGTTATTAAGTATTCAGTAATTCAAAAGGATTTTATGGAAGAATTTATCCATAAAGTTGAAGGGAAAGTTTTAGATTTCGAGCTTTTTGGAGTTTATGGGTCTGTTTTTGCGATTTTTTTACATGTTTTTGTATCTATACTGTATGAGGTGTTTGTTTTAAATGTTCAGCATTCTATGGCTGATTCTGACTTATCAGCGAAATCAAATGCTGAATTCGATATTTATTTTAAAATCATATTTACCCTTTGGTGTATTCTAAGTGCATTTATAAAAACTTCCAAATACATAATTTACCTGTTTATAGCCCTTACTATAAACTTATTATGTTTATGTTTTTACATCTACAAACTCCCCCACTACAACAAATTCCCCCAAGTCCTTCAAACCCTCCCTTTCATAGAAGGGGCTTTTATTGTCATATTTTTCCTTCTTGCCTATACCCTTAACACCTCAACACCCACTTTAATCCTAGTTATTTTTTTGCAACCTGGGATCATACATCTAGGATATTTCCTAATATCAAAGCGCCAAAACACCAATTTAGAAATAAAAGCTACTGTTGAAACGTCAACTTTTGAACTCGCTTTAAGAAAATATATTAAATCCTCAAAAAACTCACAAAAAATCGTAAAGTACATTAACTTACACTATAAAACAACTCAAAATAAACTTTACCTTGTTTATTTAGCTAATTATTGCAATACTATCCTTGAAAACAGCTCATTAGCTTCTATAAAAATATGCCAAATAACATGTTCAGGGTTTAATATTTTACATAATTTCCAAGTTTTTAAATGTCAAAAAATGCTGGAAAAAATTACAAAGTTCATGTCGAGTAGTATGAAATTATGCCTTTTTTTGTTAAAATATGATGAAGTTTTGAATAAAGATAAAGAAGTTTGCCATGCATATGGATTTTTGTTACAACAAATATTGGCTAAAGATAAGAGTTTGGATGATGTTAGAATTGCTATGAACAGTTTTAATACTAAACATTTGGAGGTATTAGGGAAATATCAGAGTCTTATTGATAAGTTTCCTAATTCATGGATAGTGAATAAACTTTATGGGTCTTTTCTTGCTGATGTTTCGAACCAGCAGGATGANGATGTTAGAATTGCTATGAACAGTTTTAATACTAAACATTTGGAGGTATTAGGGAAATATCAGAATCTTATTGATAAGTTTCCTAATTCATGGATAGTGAATAAACTTTATGGGTCTTTTCTTGCTGATGTTTCGAACCAGCAGGATATAGCGCAAGTGTATTTGGCTAAAGTTAGAAAACAGACTGAGAGGAGAAGGAAAGGTGATATGGAATTCGACTTTTTTTCTGACCCTCGGGCTATGCTTATGGTAATTTCTGGTAACAAAGGTTCAATTGGGAACATAATTTTTGCTAGTTCCCAAGTATGTAAAATGCTAGACATCCCAATAGAAGAAGCTAAAAAATACAAAATATTCGACTTTATTCCCAAACCTTTTGGTACTCAGCATATAAAGTGGCTGAGAATGTTTATTGAAAACTCATTAAGCCAGTTAACTTTAATGTCAATGCCTCGTGTAATGTGTACTTTAAATGGATATTTAGTAGAATGCAAAATCACAACTGAATGTGTTGGGTTTAAATCTCAAGTAAATTTTGTGATAATTTTCGAAAAGGTCGGTAAAAGCAAAGAAAAAATCGCCCTTATAAATTTTGATGGAATAATACTTGCACATAGTAAAAATTTTCCTCATGGATTGATGATTGATAATAAAAGTATTGAAAATTGTTCTATGATAGGGTTTATAGCTGAGGATGAACTTAAGGACCTTTTTAGCAAAAGATGTGTGGTTATAAGAAAATATAATCATGATGATAAGAAATTTAGTTCTGTTGTTATAGTTTTGGAGGATTTAGAAGTGTTTAAAGAACATTTGAAATTAATTAAAATTGTTGATGATTCTTTTGAGAAAACTGGAATAATTGAAAAATATTATCCTGGTAGTTTTGCCCCTGTGGAAAAAACTTTGACTAAATCTGAGGAAGAAACGCAAATGACTAGTGGCAAAAGTTATAAAAAAGAAGGGTTTTATGAATCTATTTATCATACGTCTACATTTGAAATCAATAAAACTGCGGCAATCACTATGTTTAAGAAAAAATACGAAAAGCAAGTAAGTGGTGTTATGTTTTTACACAAAATTATAGGATTTCTCATATGGGTAATTTTATTATCATTTATAATTTCCAATATAACATTGACAGTGTACTTGCATACTAAAGTAAATGACCTTATTTCTCTTAACACATTTGATCACATGGGTGAAGTCTATGCAAACTTCGCTCTTTTAGGATACTTCGCTCGTTCTCTCGACCTAAACACCCAATTCAACACATCAAATTTTTTGCCAATCGACTCAATACCAATTTTCACTCAAAAGCTTATCACAGCCAAAAAACTACTTAAAGAAGATTCCTCCTTAATGAGCAAATGTTTTTATACTAAAGGAATAAATGAAAAAACATTTTCAATCTGGAGTTATTCTAAAATCGGACATGCTGATTTTGATAATTTACAAAATTACATAGACCAAACAGTTTATCATGTAAAAAATATTTAGGCATTAAATTTTTATAAGAAACATACATCAAAAGAAGATTATAATGAAGATTTATTTTTTTTGCTTAGCAATTGCTATAGAACATCATTATTGTTTTTAAATAAAATAGTTGATGGAATGTCTAATTGTGAAATTGATAACACAAAACTAACCGGGGCAATCCTTCTTAAACTATCACTATTTTTTATCTTATTTATCGGAGGACTTTTTTCATTACTTTGCATTTTTATATTTTTACTTATCAAAGCTGAAAATAAAACTTGGAATTTGCTTTATGTAAGTGTTTCTCAATGCTATCCACAACTAAAATACAATATCAAAACTCGTCTTAAAAGTGTGCATAATGATATTTATATTATTCATATAGAAAAAAATTCTATTAGTCAAAAAGATATAAAATACACACATGGGAAGAAGTTTTTTATTGTGATTTTTTGTTTGTCTGTATTCGCTATAACTTTTATTTTAGCGTTTTATTATAATTTTTGGGATAAAAATTATGGTTTGATGAAATTTCGTATTGATTACCTTGATGCTATGGTAAACAGAAGAGTAAAATTAGTTCATTCAGCATTTTTTACTCAAGAAATTATTATGGAAGCACAAAGTAAAGGTATGAATAAACTATTTGCTGGACCTTGGGTATTACCTGAAGCGAAAAGATCTTATGATAAGGTTATAACTGAGTTGTTGTTGCTTAGGAAAATTATTAATTCTGAAGCTTTTAAGAAAAATACACCACAATATGTTATTGATATGTTGTATGTACATTATGATAGTGATAATTATGTACTGAAGAAAGGAATTTTTAATGCTTTTTCTATATTTAGGAGAAATTGCTTGTTTTTGATTGGGACTAAGAAAACTGTGAGTTTTGAGAGTTTTAGAAAACTTGTTACTGATGCTTTTGATATATCTGAGAGTTTTTTAACTGTGATTCCATTAGCAAATGTTGAGATAAAGAAAAAATTATCAAATGAATCGGTTAATGTTATTTATTTCAGCGTACTTTGGTCACTTTTTTTAATTGTTCTAACATTGGTGGTTAGGAAATATTATTTTATAAGAGGTCAAAATCTAATAAAGAGAATCGATGAGATTTTCAATTTGATTCCACAACAAAACTCTACAATAGATAAAATTGTTTCATCGATTGGAGTAAAAGAGAAGAATATTGATAATCAAGCTCTTTAATAGTTAATTTCTTAATAATAACTATAAAGTTAAATTATTATCAATATAAAACATTACTAAATGCATTTTAAATGTAATTATTATTATGAACTAGATTCCAACAAAAAAAAAAATTTAGATTATCCTAATATTATCAAATTTAGGCATATATTACGTTAAACTATTCCTAAAATTTAAGTCACAAGCCAAAAAGCATTTTAGAAACATTTGTGAAAATTTTTTGAAAAATTCATAAAATAAGGTATGAATTTTATTAGATTTCTAGATTTCTCGAATTTCATTACTCACAGCGACTCTAAAATTTTTAAAATAAACCACCCTCCTCTAAGGCTTCTTAGAATACCAATTGATCTTTGGTTCATCAGTTAAAAACAAAACAAGCTCAAGTCTTTTTGAATGTTTTTAAAAAAACTAGATGTTAATTATATACTTAATTTAGTAACAAATAAATAATTTATCTTGTCTATTTAAAACACAAAATAATATTTTTACTATTAAATTCAATATGAAAGCTTTGCGATTTAATTTGATATAAAAACCTTAATATATACACATAATTCATATTTTATATAATTTAATCTTTATAATAATTAGTTTATAATTAGATAATAATACATAACAAAATAAAACTAAGTACATAAACCCATACTTTAATATGCGTTTAAACTTAAGTGATATTTTTCTTATCTATTTGTTAATTTAATATATTACCCTATTCACATAAAAGCTTTTATACATTAAATACACTAAAAAATTATCATAAACTGCCTATAAATTTAAGAATAACCCAAATCTTTAATTATGACTTAAATGCATTAAATTTATAAGTATTACATAAAATTATTTAATTTAGATTGCATATGGCTATGATCTTACTAATAAATGAAGGTTGAAGAGTTTTACAGAATCATGCATACAATTTTTAAAGAAAACACCTCATCTTTACCATCTGTGCGCGCACAAAAAGTTTATATTGCAATAAATAGCATTCAGATAATCGGACAATACATAAATTTTTTATGGGCTCCTAATATGCCCATGCATCATTGGAGTTCCTTTACAAAGTTTTGGTTTTATATATCTTTAACAAGTATAGACAATCTAGCTGCAGAATTTAGCTTCCTTTTCGGACTTTTACTTCTGACAATAAGCTTGATTTCATTTTCTTCCATCATGCTTGTTTTAATATTTTTAGCAGAATTTCATCAAATAAAACTCCCACATTGGATTAAAAAAACTATAAAGATTACAATGACTTTTACATGCGAAATTTATTTTATTCCCTGCTCCAATGTATTATTTTTATTATCTAAATATTCTCTTCAACCAGATACACCTATTTCAGAATACTTAAAAACCCAAACTTTAACTTATTTTCACTTAGGCTTAGGAGGAAATCTTATTTCGATCCTTTTTTTAATTTTACATCTATTACTAGCAGTTATGAGAGAAGGATTTTCTTTAGAACCTAAGCATTCGCTTACAGAAATCGATTTATCAGCAAAAATATCTGCAAATATAGATTTACAAGCTAAAATACTCACTTTTGTCACCTCTGGGCTTTTTATTTATACTCAAATCGACAATTATTTTATAGTCCTTGTTTTTTCTATATTCTTTTATGGGTATTTAGTCATGAAATATTTATTTACCCAGCCATATTATGCAGATTTTTTAAATTTTTTCAAAGTTCTGATGCATTTTGAAGGCTTTTTTGTAGGGATTTTTTTTGCTGTTGGGCTTTATTTAAATAGTGCTACTGCAGTTATAGTTTTGACTGTGTTTGTTCAACCTGGAATTTTGGTTTTTTCTAAAGCTTGTGTTTTGTATAGGTTAAAATGGATTAAGAATCCGATTGAAGAGGTTTTTAATGAGAGCTTTGAACTTGCTGCTAGAGGATGGCTTAGGAATCCGAATAAAGCGAAAAAGGTTATAAAATATACAAATGCTTATTATGAAGTGTTTAAAGATAAAATGATCCTTGTTTGTCAAGCTAATTATTGTGCTGATATTTTAAATAACTCAGCTGTGGCAGCGATAAAAATATGTCAAACAGATTTTCGGGGTTTTAACGTTTTTACCAATTATCAAGTTTATAACCTTCAAGAAAAATATAAAAACGAAAATTTGGGGTTGTCAGAAGGTGTTAAGCTGTGCATATTCCTTTTAAAATTCGGTGTGGTAAAATATGAAGAAAAAAGTTTTTGCTTACTATATGAAAAACTTATCAACAATTTAATCAGAAAAAAAGTCCATATTTCCACACTAAGAAAATTACTGAAGAATTTTGATGAGTCTTTACATAGCCTGATATCTGAATATAAAGGTTTAGTTGAACAATTTCCTAATTCTAGAATCATAAACAAAATTTTCACATCATTTCTAGTGGAAATAACCAACAACCCTGAAATGGCTGGGACTTATCTAAACAAAATCAGATTAAGCACAACAAAAAAACGAACTAACGAAGTCGGTATGGATTTTTTTTCCGACCCAAATTCTTTAGTAATGGTTGTATCGGGTAACAAATTAACAATAGGTAAAATCTTATACATGAGCCAAAATTTATGTAATTATCTAGAAATTTCTGATGAAGAAATCAAATATCATTCTCTTTCCGATTTTATCCCAAGAACTTTTTCTGAATTCCACAATGATAAACTTTATGCATTTGTCAAACAGTCCTTAAGTCAATACACTTTAAAATCAGCACCTCTGCTACTAACTAGTTCTAAAGGTTTTTTATTAGAAAGTTATATTTATACTGAATGCGTAGGTTTTGATTCTTCAGTCAATTTTGTCATAGTCATCGACCCTGTAAACAAAAATAAAGCTGAACTTGCTTTACTTGATGATAACAATTGTATTATGCAGCATAGCAAAAAATTCCCTTCATGTTTTGGTTTATCTTGGTATAAAATCGATAATACATTTTTCAGTGACTATATCTCTGAATCAAATTACAAAACCCTTTTGACTGAAAAAATGGTGTTTTTTTCCAAAGATCCACATAAAACTAAAAAATCGTCAAATACCCTTTTAGTCCTTGAAAACCTACAAGTATTTTCTAAAACCCTAAAACTAGTCAAAGCTATTAAAAACAGGTCAGAAAAACTGAAAAAAATCAAAGACCTCAACCCAACTTTCGATAACCAAGACTTTGAAAACACCTCCAACAACACAACTTCAACATTTAAAATGCGAGAAAAAATCATCGCTGAAGAAAAATTTTACGAATCATTTTGCAACAGATCTCTATGTGAAAGGACTAAAAGAAACGCTGCATCCTCAACCGACCAAAAAAACAAAATTTTTTTACTACTACAAAGCATTGATCGAAACTTTAAATTTGTAAAAATATTTTTTGCATTATCTATGATTGGTATGATACTCTTAAATATTATAACAAGTTCATATATCTACAAATCAACAAGCAATTTAGTAAATCTTGATTCATTTACCCATATGGCTGATATTTATACATCTTTTGCACTTTTAGGTCTTTATACACGTTCTGCAGATTTAAATTTTTATTTCGAAAGTCCTTTTTATATCTTATTAGCAAATATAACTTTAATAGGAAAAAATTTAGAAAGCTTTCATGAAAATTTACGTACAGATGAGAATGAATGGTCATTTTGTCCTTCATTGAATATTGTTGAAAATAAACTTATTCCTATATGGAAATTCTCAGAAAATCCAGAAGTTGAACTTATTAGTCTTATGGATATGATAGACGTGACTATAACACATGTAAGTATTATATAGTCCTTAAGTTTCTATGAAAAAGCTCTATTGAATATGACCAAAGACTACTTAGAAGATTTGCATTTTTTACTTTTTAATACATTTAGAGTCTCTTTTAGTATACTTAGAGATGCTTTTGATGGAATGATTTTATGTGAAATATCGAAAAGCGATACAATCTGGGTTTTTTCTTTGACTATGTTTGGTGTTTGCTCTTTATTATTAGGAGTTTTTTTGCTTGCCCTTTGTATTTCTCTGATGATGTTTGCTAAAAACGAAATTATCCTATGGAGATGTCTTTTTAAAAATGGAAAGGAAAGCTATGGGATAATACAAGGAGCTTTGAGAAATAGACTTGTTAATTTACATGAAGATAAAGGGGGGAAAAATATTTATGAGCAGGATTTAAAGGAAAATGATGTGAAAATTCAACCGAGTTGGAGATATTTTTTAGCTGTTTTTGGTTTTGCTGTGTTGATTTTAGTTTTTTTTACTGTGTATTTTCAGTGGTTTTTTAGCAAGAATATTGAGCTTTTGCATTTTAGAATGGATATTTATGATATTATGGTTAATAGGAGGGTTAAATTGACTCAAGCAGTGTTTTTTACAGAAGAACTTTTGGTCGAATCTAAAGGAAATGTGCTTTCTAGTATGTTTTTAAATAATACTGTTTTACCTAGTGCACAGAAAGCTATTGAGAGAATTATTAGTGATATGAAAGGATTGATGACGATTTTTAATAGTGAAACTTTTAGACAAACTGTGCCGGAAGAAGTTTTCAACTTTTTGTATAAAGAATATAATAGCAGTTTACCTGTTTTAAAAAAAGGTATATGGAATGCTTTTTCTGTAATAAGACGTACAAATTTTTATATTTCTAGTAACAAAAAAAACATCCCTTATACATTTATGAAAGACTATCTTAATAATGTATATGGAATACTAAAAAGCTTTGATGATATAATTCCACAAACAGATCAAGCTGTTAAAGATGAAATTTTATCAAACATTCTCAACTTTATTATCTTTTCTGCTTTATGGTCACTTTTAGAATTACTTTATGGATTTGTTATATATAAGACACTTTTTAAACATGATAAAGATTGTATTAAATGTATTGAAACTTTACTTAATATAATCCCATGTGAATGTCCGAATAATACTAAAAGCACAAGAATTAGATAGGTTTTTATATAAATATTATTTTACATATGATTATAAATATAGGATTTTATAGATATTGTGATTATTTGGAAAGAATAATTATTATTTTGATTGAAGTAATTTTGTTAAGATAGAATTTAGTATAGGAATTAAAAGTGGGATATGGGTAGATTTAGCGGTAAAAATATTCTACTAAGACAATTGTTTCGAAAACATTCGCACTTTTAAAGACTTAGAAAACTGTAAATGAGATAAAGACAGTTTTAGGGCTATAACAATTTCCTAAGTAACTGCTTCATTAAAAAGTTAGAATCATATATACAAAATATTCAAATTAACAAAATTCAGCCTTTATTCAATTATATACTTCGTTTTATTTGAGCATGCAAAAAGATTTTTCATCCTTAATTTTGCCTTTAAAATTTCGTGCATGCTAAGTATATTATTAAAATTTCAATAATTTGAGCTGATATTTTAAAAATCAATATTGATTTTTTTTCCTAGAAGGAATAATCTATTTGTATTTTTTGTAATCATATACAAAACTATTTATTTTTTCTCAGCAAATCTTCTTAAATCAACCTAACAAATCATCTAATAATAAATATAAAGATTAATCATTTTAATATCCCCCAAAATATTCAAAACAACTACAAGGAATTACGATAAAGTACATTTTTTACTACCATTAGTGTTTTCTTCGCTTTACAAAGCTAGAATACCCTGAAAAACTCAAAAGAAGCAACTTAAATCATGAATAAATATTTTTCAACCATAAGACTATTCAAACCTCAATAAAATATAAACTACTTTATTTTTGAAATATGAGGATTTTATATAATTCCCATAGAATCCTATAAATATTATTTTTAATGTCCTTTTATCTAAACTTATTTCAGNAATATTATTTTTAATGTCCTTTTATCTAAACTTATTTCAGTCAAATTTTTGCCATTATATATAAAAAACTTATTCATTCATATGCAGTCTATGACTTATATATTTTCAAAAACATTTTATTATAATATTTTTACATATCGGATAGTCTTTAAATGAGATTAACATTTAAATCCTTTTGCTCGATTTTCTCTTCCATAAAATTTTATATGAAAACACTTTCTAATATGATTTTTAATTATAATATGAGGTCGAAAGTTATTTATGATATGCTTACTCAAATTTTTTATGAAGAGTCAATGAATTCTTCTTCATCAAGAAAGCAGCATGTTTGGATAGTTGTCATGGGTGTACAACTCTTGGCCCAAAATATCAATTTTATGTGGAATCCTTATTTGGACATGGATAACTGGAAAACCTATATAAATTTTTGGGAAGTCCTGAATTATCCATGTATTGATAGCCTTGCCGCTTCTTATGGTCTTTTGAATATATTAATGTATTTTATTATAGCACTTATTGGAGCAAGTACAAATATAATCATTATTATTTTGTTGGCATATGCTTCAAACAAAAAAATACCTAGTATTTTATTTAAAATTCTGAGAGGATGCTTAAAATTCACATGTGAGCTTTATTTTATACCAACATCTATTATATTGATACTACTATTTAAATACTCTACAGTAAAAATTGATGAGATCCAAGAGTATGCGAATCTCCCTAATTCTGAAATAATGAACTTTGGAGTGTTAGGGCAAGCATTTTCTATTTTAATTTTGTTGATTCATATAGTTCTTTCTATATTATACGAAGGATGCGCTTTTGAAATAAGACACTCTTTAAAAGAAAAGAACCTTTCAGCCAAGTCAAGTCCAAGCATTGAAATCTTAATCAAAATAATATATTTCATCAACTGCATCTTCTTCACAAACATCCAACTTAGCAACTACATGACTTACATGGTAATTTTATCTATGACCTATGCTTACTGCACTTATAAATACATTTACTATCTTCCTTTTTATTCAGCCTTTATGAACTACATAAAAATTCTTATTCATTTCGAAGCATTTTGTGTCTCTGTCTTTTTTGTCTTAGGGAGCTTTATTGGGAATTCTACAATTGTCTTTGTTCTTACTGTTTTCATGCAACCTCTAATTGTTTTTTTATCAAAATTTGCTATTGACTATCGTATGGGAATAGTTAGTAAACCAAAAAAAGAAACTGAGTCTAGTCTGATTGTATTTGAATTAGCAATAAGAAAAAGCTTAATGAGTTCTGAGAATAGTAAAAAACTTATTAAATATATAAACTTGCATTATGAAAACAAAAAAGAAAAACTTCTTATTGTGTATTTAGCTTATTATTGTAAAGATATACTAGAAAATACAAATGTTGCTGGTATAAAAATATCGCGAGTGGACTATAATGGATTCGATTTTATAACGAACTTTCAAATATTTAAATGCCAAAAAATCTTAGAAATGCAAAACTTCCAAAACTCTGAAGGCGTTAAAATGTGCTCATACTTACTAGATTCAGATGGAGTGATGGAAAATGAGAAAAAATTATGCTATACTCTTTTGGTTATCATAAATAATCTTATACAAGGTAATATAAAAATATCTGCTTTAGAAAAACTTACGATATCATGTAATGATATTTTAACTACCGTTAAAAAAAACTATGAAGACCTTATTGAGCATTTCCCTGAATCCCAGGAATCTTATAAAGATTATGGAACTTTTTTATCTAAAATCACATTTGATATTGAATCTGGGAAACGATTAATAAATAAGTATAATTGTAAATCGTTGAATGATAGAAAAAATAGTAAAAAGCTTAATGTTTTTTCACACCATAACTCATGTGTAATGATATCTTCAGCAAATCCACTTTCTTTTGGGAAAATCATGTTTGCAAATTTAAATATGTGCAAGTTCCTGAATATAACATCAGAAGACTCAAAAGACTACTTTTTTAAATTATTTATACCAATACAAATATTTGATAAACTAAATTGGCAGATGATTAAATTTATTGCATGCTCACAAAGCAACTATTTGTTTTTAAATGAGTATTTTTTTATGACAGATATTAATGGATTTTTACTTGAGTGTTATATAAGTACTGAATGTCTTGGATATAATTCTAGCGTGAAATTTGTATCAGTTGTTAGATCTGTTAATAATTCAGATAGAGAATTAGGGTTATTGAGTGATGATAATAGGATAGTCAATCATACTAGTGGGTTTACTGAAACAATGAATATGAATTTCTATAAAGTTGATAATATAAAACTAGAAGATTGTATACCGAGTGATGTTTCAGATCAACTATTAAATAAAAAACAAATTATATATAATACACCTTTTGGAAGAGGAGAATATGGACTGGTAATAAAAGAGGTAAAAATTGTATCATCTGTTATAAAAGTTTTGCATATTTTAAAAAATCCAATAGACATCATAAATTTATCCCACTGTATTGACGAAGATATCCCATACAACATTTCTTATGAAAAAGATAAAAACACATATCAAGAAATTAGCCAAGAAGAAATCTCAATTCATGATGATAGCCCAAAATCTCCAAACATATCAGAGTTAAATCTAAAATCAGAAGAAGACTTAATCTCAGACTCCATAGAAAATAAAAGTATATTTTTACCAAGTATTGTAAATCGAACCGGTATCGAAGGGTCTTCTCATCATGAAAAAATCAAAATATCGCTTCCAACAATGCAATCAGTATTTTTTCTAAGAATCCTAAAAATAATCACAGGAATTTATGTATTTTTTATACAGGTTTTAATACTTCTTATTATACTCATTTCATTTTGTGGGTATATTTCAAAAGAACTTTATCTGACTATTATTCGAAAAGCCATTTCTGATATGCATGATTTGAATTTCCAGCTTTCTGGACTTGCTTATTATACAATGTTACTTGATTTAACAGTTCATTTTCCTATGCCAATTGATAATCTACTGAAAAGTTACTCTGAAAGTATTACAAAAATAATTACTATGCAAGATCAGTTGAAAAATGATTATAATCTTTTAGCTTATTGCCATGAATCTAATATATTTTATGATAAAAATGTACTAGTTTACAGTAATTTCCAAGCTGATTATAATAAAGATAATCTTGCTGGGATATTAGAAAACACTATTTCTAATGTAATATCAAATCAGGCTAGAAAGTATATAATAACTTATCAAGATATTATTGAAAATAATCATAAAGAACTTTTTTACTTATTATATAACACTTTTCGTATATCGCTACAAGAATTCAACATAGCAATTAAAGGGTTTCTCAATTGTGAAATTGAAAAAATCAAAGATAAAAGCATTATTATATGGTATTTTAATATCATTTCAATTATAGCTATCATATTCATAGCTTTCATCATAATAGGACTATCAGGAAAAAACGATCGAAATATAGAAAAAAGCTGGATAAGACTAAGAGAATCAGTTAAAAAATCCCAAAGAACTGTTAAAAACTCGATATATGAACGTCTAGCTACCCATCATAATGCAACAGAAAGAGATAACCAAGATCATAACTCAGAAGAAAATCTAGACGCTATTAAATTAAAGAAAAAATACCAACATATTTTAAGACTTATAATTTTAATAGCAATTCCTATAGGAGCAATGCTTTTTGTATCTGAAGTTCTATACAAACAATCTCAAAAAACAACAATTTTAAAAAATGAAGTTTTCCATAATCTTATGACCCAAAGCACAAAAATCTGGCAATTTGGGTTTTTTACCTTTGAAGCCCTTGCTGATAGAGAGTCATATGGGTTTTCTAAATATACAAATATGACAATATATTCAAATTATATAAAAGCTATGAATGATACTATATTAGAAATTAAAATACTTCAGAATATTATTGATGAAATTTCAATTGAAGGAAATATTCCAATTGAGTTAGCCGATTTGTTGTATTTTAAAACAAATACATATGATGATGTAAGGGAAACAGGAATTTTTGTTGGTGTTTTAGCGTTGTTTGATGATTCACAGAATTTTTTATATAATTCAACATCTTTAAGTCTTAAGGGTTTACAAAATTTTGCGTATAATGTTGAAAGTGCTGCAGGAGGTTTGAGAAATGCTAGTTTTTTGGGTAGTGATTTGATGAAAAATGAGGTATTTTTTTTGTGTATTATATTGGGGATATTTTTTACTTTTATCGTGTTTTTTTTGATTGGTCTTTCGATAGCTTTGAATTTTAGGTATTTGGCTTGTGAAGGTGAGGTTCTTGAAAGTACGGAAAGTTTAAGGAGAATATTTACAAACGCACAGAGATGTTTATAAAAATTCTTGTGAGATTCTGCTGTTTAAAGACATAAATATAGATAGAGTCAGAGGGTTATCGCTTGCTTATCTACAAACATTCTCATAATAAATTATGGAATTTCAATTTTTCTAAAAGCTTAATATAACTCTTATGATCTTTACGTAATTACATTATAGCCATAATAATATATATAATAATAAAATCTTATAGCTGAAGTAGTATTGTTTTAAAACTAGAAGTTGACCATTTTAAAGTGTTTTCATTTAGGTAATAGTATTAAATAGAGTTTATTGTCTTAGCTGTTAAGATAGGAATACTAAGTATTATATTTAAGTTAAAGGTCTTAAGTTTTTAGGCTTATATAGATCGTAAATATAATTAAAGAAAAAGTTTTGTTAAAATCACTTGGCATTGTTTTAATATAAATTAAAGATATCTCAAATATCATATATGTATCATAAATGCATAGTAAAATCTTCTGGTGATTGAAATGAAGCTTCTGGATTTAGAGAAAGATATACTTCAGATCCGTTAAGTTTTGATATTCTAAAACTCTAATATCAATAGTAAATTGAGGATTTTAAATCCTTATTTTTCAATAATTCTACTGTTAGAATCTATTAATATGAAATTTGTATGACACTTTTGTATTATTAATGCAATAAATAAAGTATATAGTTTATATTTTTTAGTTTTTTTATTAGCATTTAGATTTTGTAATTTTTGTAATTATAATTTGAATTTTAAATTTAATACTGTTGTTATTAATCACTTTTTAGATTTATATAAACTTTAGGCAATTAGTTTATGAATCTAAGGCTCTATAAATCAATGAAAACTTAAAGAAGATTTTAAAAGTTCTTAAAAATGACATAATTAGTTTAAGCATTTTTTTATTGGAAATACTAGAATTTTTATAAGTTTAGACAAATAAGCATATTAGCAACTATAATAAAAAAATAAAAACTCGTAAAGTCAATAAATAATCAAATTATCAAAAAACATAAAATATTTTTATAATTATCTAATTTAACTCAATAATCCTCAAAAAAATACTTAATCCAATCAAACATACCCAATAAACCCTTATCTTAAATCTACCTTAACTTTTCTTTAAAACCCACTCTCTCTAACTAAAAAAGCAATTCCATCAAATCCTCAAAAGCCTTCAACAATTCCCAAATAAAATTCAAAAAAATCCTAAAATACCAAAACAAACACAAAAACAGCATAATTTTTAAAAACAATCCAATTTCCTAATTCTTTCATAAAACTGTATAATTAATGTCTGAGCAAAGAAGCTACTCAAAATGGCCAGGGACAAACAAATTCTACTTTGACGGAAGGATCATGATGGGGTAATCTCTACATAGTCCAGATGGTAAACGTGCAATCGTAACATTTTTTCTTATTTTCATCCCAGCCATAGTATTTATCTCCCAGCCCGCAGTTTATTTTATTGAAGAATACAACAACCCTGCAGCACTTCTCACCCATCTCCTCTTTACTTTTTTATCTTTATTATTCCTAGCAAGAGTATCATTAAAAAATCCAGGATTTATTCCAAAACAATGGCCTCCTTTTGCAATTGGACCATATGGAGCTAAGCCAGTTGAAGAAATTATCCGTGAAGCATTTAACCCAAAGGAAATCCCATTAGAAAGCAATTTAACAAGGCTGAAATACTGTTCAACTTGTAATATTATAAGGCCACCAAGATGCTCTCATTGTTCAGATTGTGGAGTTTGTGTGGAAAAGTTCGATCACCACTGTCCATGGGTAGGAAACTGTGTAGCTAAAAGGAATTATCGTGATTTTATTGGTTTTTTGACTATGACTAGCTTAGTTTGCTGCTGTACACTAGGTTGGACTGCTTATCATATCGCTGATGTTAGTGTTAAAAATAGTGAAACTGGGATAAAAGCTTTTGCTGATGCTCTTCCTTATACTGGCGCTTCAATTGCTTTACTTATTTACTCGTTTATTGTAATTTAGATTTAGGCTGTTTGGTTTGTCGTCGGTATGTGTGGTTTTCATACGTATTTATTGTGTACGGGTCAAACAACTTATGAAAAACTTAAAGGATCTTTTGATAACCCTGTTGGAAACCCTTATTATAGGTCGAGTTGTTGGGAAAATTTTGTATGGTTTTTCAAAAACCCTTTAGCTCCAGAACATTTTGATTTGAGGGAAAAAGTTGAAGATACATCAACTATTTATCATTCACATGCTAAGGAGGCTATGATGAATTCACCAAAAGAATGTAATGAACCCGTGTCACCTTCGGAAATAAGAAGTTTGAAAATATCAACACCAAGTGATAGTTTATAATATATAATTGAGATTGATTGGTAAAGAAATATATAGTTTTTTTATTTTTGGATTTTTATGATAGGTATTTTTTTTTGGTATTTTTTTTAATGTGGGTTTTGGGAAATTGATATTTTAATGATGAATTTTTTATGATGTATGAAATGCTTATATTAAAATATGATCTCTTATCCTATTCGGTTAAGTAATATGGTATAAAATAATGATATGACTTTCTTAATAGTTAAGAGATCATCTTCATAGGAAAATAAAATCATCCTATCAGCTTGATGAAAAAACAATATCTTACTATTAAAGCATTTATCAAGATCTAAAATCCAAAAGTTCAGTGTTTTCATGTTCTCTTTCTTGGAGCTTAGAAGAAATTTTATGACTTATTCTTCTAGTTTTTTAATCGCGAGGCCATTATTTTCATATCAATAAGAGTTTTTTTTTTCAATTCCTCTATTTTCACATTATCTTCCCACACTTTAAATTTAAAAGTTTTGATTTTCTCCATTTACTCACGAAGTGCTTCCAAGTATTTCTACTCATCTTGCATATCTTTAAGTTCTAAAGCTCTAAAAAATCATTAGCAAGATGATTGCTAAAAGAAGTATTTGATGAATATTCGAAACCAAGTCACTTTTTAAAGTTCCATATAAAAAAAGCATAAAATCAATAATCTTCTTAACATTACCGATTATAATATAAAATACTTTAAGTCAACAAAAAAAAACTATAATTCCTATCACAATCTTATATTTTTTATTCCTCTTTATCAACATCTTATTTTCTTCCTAATCCTAACCCATCTATTCCAACATTCCCATATCCTAATAAAAATTTCATATAAACCAATATTCCTAAAACATATTAAAATTAAAAGCCAAATAACAAAACTTTAAAAACCACAAAATTTAATTTATTTAAAGATATTTTTCAAGCATAATCTTCTATTCAACAATTCTCTAAAACATAATCCTTTCAAAAAGGGAAAATATTTTAGGCGAAAATAAATATGAGCGATACAGGGTCTTACGATGCAGGCCAGGCAAGATTTTCAAAATTCGAAGAAATGTCCCCTAACTCTCGCTCATTCTTTCTCCGAACAGTAGGGAAAATGGAAGCAGGAGCTTTACGTGCAGCAATTTTTACATTAATTTCCACAGCAATAGGTGCAGGTTGTTTAACACTTCCTTTAGTATTTTACAGACAAGGAATAATCTTAGGTTTTATTCTATTAGTAAGTGCATGTGCATGTAGCTTTACGGGGATTATGAACATAACAACAGCAGCTGAGAATTTTAAAGTATTCGAATACTCAGATCTAATATTAAATGTTCTTGGAAAAAAATGGAAGCTGCTTTTTGATAATGTTTTGATTTTATATGTTTTTGGTACCTTAATAGGATATCAAGTCATGGTTGGGAATTTTGTTCCAAGTATTTTCAGTTCGCTAAATATAAATTTCGAGCCAAATATTGAAAGAATTATTATTATGGTAGGTGCTAATGTGTTAATTATGGCTCCATTAGGTGTTATGAGAACATTAACATCATTGAGATTTATGTCAATAGTCAGTGCTTTAACTTTACTTTATATAGCTTTACTGATAATTTGTGAGTTTCCTTTTTTCAATAGACACAACAGCTATGATAATGTCCATATTTTTGATGTAAACTTAAGTATTATTTCTAGCTTCAACATATGCCTTTATGCTTTTACATGTCATACAAATGTTGCCCAAGTCTACAAAGAACTTAACAATAAAAACCTTAGACGTATGGGAAAAGTTGCCCGCCGAGCTATGTTGACTGTTTTAATCCCATTTTCAATTTTAGCACTTTTTGGGTATCTTTCTACATTAAGTGATACCCCAAATCTTATTATCATGAGAAGAGCCCCTGCTGCAATTTCTAATGATTGGCTTATGGTTATAGCAAGAATTTTAATGTCTATAACACTTGTTATAGCAGTACCTATAAACATACCACCATGTAGAAAATGCATAATTAAAACTTGGTTAAGAAATAATGATGAACATCCTTCAAACACATTGTATTTTTTATATAGACATTATGGGGTAACTTTAGCTTTACTTGGAATAACTTTACTTGTGGCAATATTTTTTCAAGGGATTTTGATTGTGTTTTCTATACTTGGGGGTTTCTGTTGTGGGCTTATTGTATTAGTTATTCCTAGTATGAAATATTTAGGCTTTTTAAAAGTTAAGACAGAGAAGTATGAGGATAAGAGCTGGAAAGCTATTGCTTTAAAAGTTGGAAGTGTGAGTTTGTTTTTATTGGGGACAACTGGGGCTATTTTAAGTGTTATAGGAATAGATTAATAGAACAAATAGTTATATGATAATTTTTAGGATTTAGGTTTGGTTTTGGGAATTAGATGATAGGTTTTGCAAGAATAAAAATGGATTTATGTTTGGAGAAAATAATAATTTTGTAGGGGAATCTTTTAGTTTTGATTAGAAGATAATATTGGGTATAATATTATAAGATGGGTGAAACTGGGTAGAGGATGATTTAAATTATGATCTTTGAAATTATTGTGATGCAAAAAGGGTTTTATATGAAAGAATAATGAAATTTTTATTTTTAGTTCAAATCTACAGGATTTTCATATTTCGTAATAAAAGCTTATTTTTTTCTTATCAAAAGTATATTTTAGTTTTTTATGATGATATTACAACTCTATTTCTATATGCAAAAAATTATAATAATTACTTGCTTTTAAAAGAGCTAAGGTCAATTTTCAGGTTTCTAAGCTCTTTGTTGAACCCTTCATTTTTTTTTTGTTCCCTTGAAAGCAGTCTTTCCATATCACTAGTTTTTTTATTCGACTCAAAAAGTTGCTCCTGTATATCCTCCAGTATAGAAATGCTTACTGACATACGATTTTCTATACCCCCGTTATTAATACTCAAGCTACGACTATTGATTTTATCTTTAATTGAATCTATGCTTTTATCAGCTTCATTTCTATCTATCATTAAAACTTCATAATTTTTATACTCATCTTCAAGTTCGGTATAAAGTTTCTGTATTTGAGTTTCGGATTTATCTATATTACATAATAAATCCACATTTTTTTTATATACATCTTTAGACTTGAATTTTTTATCCTGATATCTTCTTTTATAACGTAGGATTTTTTGCTGAATTTTGTGGATTTTTTCTTTACTTGGATCCTTGATTTCAGAAGGAGGTTCTTCAAGGTTTATGACAAATTTACGACTGAATTTTAGTTTTTTTTGTGGGGTTCCATTCAACCCAGTACTTGTTGTTGAAAATGGGCTTCCTTGGCAATTCATATTATATGAGAAATTTGAAGATGAAAAATAAAGATTTTTAGAAAGGATGGGTGGATTTTGGGGGTAAGAAAATCTTGATTTTAATATAAGTAATTGATATATTAGATATTTAGGGTATAAAAGATTGAATAATTTTTAGGAGTTTATAAGAAAATTAGGTTTTTGTATCGCTTATCGAAAATTAGTTATGTGTATATACATAATTACTATACATTTTGATTATAATATATTACTTATGCTTATATTCTTTATTAAAACTTTTTTGCATATTTTTGTTTGTACTTAATTTATTCAATAGTCACCATATCCCATCGTCTAAAAAATGTCAAAACCATAAAAACATTTTACTCAAAAAAAATTCTTATCTCATACACCAAAACTCATAAAAATAACTTCTAATTCTCAATTAATTCATAAAAATATCCACACTCAACAGCATAAAAAAACTCATACCTTTAAAACCTCTATCAAAAATCCTAATCTATTCCATCTAAACTTAAAAAAAAAACTTTAATTATCTAGCTATAAATCGAACCCTTAAGCATAAAAGGATCAACATAAGCTACACCAGGTACCTCTTTTCTCAATGACCCAGAAACCGTGTCATGTGCTTTTATAAAATGTTTCTTCAAAGTTATATCATTAGCAGGTCTATATTCAGTATCACTAATTAATTTATCTTTAACCCCTCCCATATCTAAACTTTCTACCTTAGGTCTTTCAATGTTATAGACTTTTACTTCTCCTGAGATCGGGTCAGTTATTCGGTTTCTAGGCCTTGTTTTACTGAAAACCGGATCTCTATTAAAAGATTCTATTGACACTGATCGTGATATGTTATAACCTGATTGAGTGAATATGTTTTTACTTGGAGCTTTTGATAAGGATGATAGATTTGAACTTTTGTTTAGTAGTGAACTTTGTAATGGAGACAATCTGGATTGACTGGGAGGAGATGAGAAGATTGGTGGCTGACTATAAAAAGATGTATGAGTTAATGGGTTATAGTCTTGGACTTTTGGACTAGCTTTGGTATAAGATTTCATATGTTTATAATTAGCTTTCTAATATAATATTACTTATGAGTTTTTATCTATGGCTCATGGCGATCCGATTTAATTTTAAGTTTAGTTAAATTTTATATTTTGGTAATAATTAGATTATATTATGAGATTTAAAATATAACTTCGTATATGATTTTTGATAAAAAAAGTAAATCTAGTATATAATATTTATTTCAAATAAAGGCTAATTAAAACCTTATTAATTGCAACACTTACTCTTCATAAAAATCATAATAAATAATTTCTAAATAAAATACTCAACTTGTTTCAAACACGTAGTGCAATTAGCCTGCCCTTCTGAACATTTTTTGCATCTTAATTTCCTACAGCACATTGTAATGCTCATTACTCCAGTAAAAATATCTTCCTTACATATCTCGCATCCACAAAACAAAAAATGATTAATTTCAACTTTTTCTGATTTAAAAATCTGTTTATTACACTTTCCACACTGCCCTGAATTCAATGCGTTATAAAGACAATATGAGCATAAAAGACACTGCCCTCCATGAATTGTCTTCATAAAATCCCCTACAAAATATTTTTTTCCCCCACATTTTTCACATACCACTTCTTTATTAACAATTTCACTTATATTCTCATAATTCATATAGCATTCCGGACAATTATAATATCTTAGCCTTATTCTATCAGCCACACAATCTGCACATAAATGATAACAAATTGTGTCAAAAAAGTTAATTTTATTTTTTTTGCATTGAAGGCATTCAACTTCTTTATTTTGAATTAGCATATTTTTCATATTCTCGCTTTTGATATGAAGAATTTGTTGTTTATCTTCAATTTTTATAGTGCTAGAAATCTGGTTTTCTGTTATTTCAATATTGCAAACAGGACAGAAGCCTATATGGCTTTCAGGGATTTTAAGTGATGACTTTAAAATTATATTATAAATGCAATCATTACATAGGTTGTGTTTGCAAGGTAATTGAATTTTTATATTAGAATTATTGCATAAATCACATTTTAGGTATTGGATTTGATCTATATAGTTTTTAACTTCTAAACAACCTTGGTTATACAATTTTTCTAATCTCTGAAGACAATTTTGTTTATTTGAAATTATTTTGTTTATATCGACTAAAGGTTGGAGTTTTTGTATGAGACTCTTAAGGCCTTCAAGAAGTCTTTCAGATGGAATTTTCTTTATAATTTGATCAGTTTTAATGCTTCTGGGTATGTTGATTTTGTGTGCTAATGGATTTGATCCTACTTTTTCTAGAAGATTATTTTTCTGGTTGAAATTGCTAATTTCGTTGGTAGTGTTGAAAGCCATTGGAACTCCAGGTAATTGAGACTCTAGACTGTTTGATGAGTCTAATATTGGATTTTTATTTTTATTCAAAGGGATAATTTTTTGAAAAGGCTGGTCTTCAGTAAGTTTTGGAGGAGTTAGTTGTAAAATATAACTTTCTCTTTGAGATTTAGGATCGTTAGGCTGATTTTTATTAAGATCCATACCCGAATGTATTGGATCAGGATATTTTTTTAGATTGTTTTGATATATTCGTTAGGCTGATTTTTATTAAGATCCATACCCGAATGTATTGGATCAGGATATTTTTTTAGATTGTTTTGATATAAATTTGGTGATACATTGATTCCAAGCTTAGGAGGAAAACCGGATATTTCAGGTGATGGTTTTTGAGGATTTAATATTTCAAAAGCTGGTATTGGAGGATTCCAGTTTGGATTAGTTAAAGAAGGGGGAGGACCTGATATTATTGGTTTCCCTTGAGGTATTCCAGGTGGAATTATATTAAATTTAGCAGGAATTTCTGAATTTGGAGGAATATTAGATATTTCAGGTGATGGTTTTTGAGGATTTAATAAAAATTTGGTGATACATTGATTCCAAGCTTAGGAGGAAAACCGGATATTTCAGGTGATGGTTTTTCAAAAGTTGGTATTGGAGGATTCCAGTTTGGATTAGTTAAAGGAGGGGGAGGACCTGATATTATTGGTTTCCCTTGAGGTATTCCAGGTGAAATTATATTAAATTTAGCAGGAATTTCTGAATTTGGAGGAATATTAGATATTTCAGGTGATGGTTTTTGAGGATTTAATATTTCAAAAGCTGGTATTGGAGGATTCCAGTTTGGATTAATTAAAGAAGGGGGAGGACCTAATATTTTTGGTTTCTCTTGAGGTATTCCAGGTGGAATTATATTAAATTTAGCAGGGATTTCTGAATTTGGAGGAATATTAGATATTTCAGGAGATGGTTTTTGAGGATTTAATACTTCAAGAGGTTGCATTTGAGGATAAGGTGAATTAATGCTTGAAACTAATGGAGGGGGAAGATTTGAGAATATCGGCTTGCTTTGAGGTAATCCAGAAGGTAAATTGCTAGGAAGATTATCTGGTATTTTAGGATTTGGAGGTAATATTTTCATTAAATTTTCTCCAAGTTTAGGTGGGGAAATTTGCATGTTTATTGATGAATGATAAGGATTTTTAGGTGGAGCTTGACTTGGGATTGTAGGATTTAGATTCGGTGGAGGGGATGGTTTAAGATTCGATGTATTGAAATTAGGTGGATTAGGACCTACATTGTTAAAGATTATGGCATTGGGGATTGGAAGTGGCTGCATTGGATTAATATTAACTAAAGGTTTTGAAGGTATAGGATTGCCTTGTGGAAGAAAAATTTTATTGTCAATTGAGATGGGATCTTTGGGTGCAAAACCACTACCCCCAGGTAGATTAGATGCGATATAGACACCAGAACCATCTTCAATTACCTTACCAGAATTTTGGTTGTTTTGATAAAGTTCGCCAGCTTTGTAGTCAAAATTTTGATTTATAATAGGAAATCCAGCATTTTGTCCAAAATTAGGAGTGAATTGTATACAAGATTCAGGTGCAGCTATATTAAAGTCTTTTTTATTATCATTTTTTCCTTGAGGGTCTTCTCTTTTGTTCTTGTTTTCAATTCTTTTGTCGATTTTTACATTAAAAGCTTCACTCTTTTTAGCAGGGTGATTATAATCCTTCTGAAGTTTTACGTTTAATTCTTGCTTGCTGTTGTTTGGCCTATATTCCATATTGATAGTTCTAGAAGGTGTGGGAAGTGGCTTATTAGTTGTTTTGATCACAATATCTTCTGAATCAGAGGAATCACTCATTAAATATTATAGACAAAAATCCATTTTCTAATGAAGAATACTTTTAGCACCCTTTATTATAATACAACAAAAACAAATTAATAGAAATAACTACAGAAACCCAAACTTCAACAAAAAACATTTAAAAACATCATATCTTCTAAAAATTAAAAGCTTAGCTATCGATTTCTCTATACCCGCATTTCATGCACACCCCATCCCCTCTCAAACAGCTCACACATATAATCGACCCACAGCAAGTATTAAAATTAGCATGTCCTCTAAAAACTTCCTCATTGCAAACCTCACATTTAGTAAACAAAAAATCGCTAATCTCAAGTTTCTCAATTTTCGACACTTTTTTCCCACATTTTTGACACATCCCTTGATTCAAACTTTTATTCAAACACAAAGAACACAAAGTACATTTCCCCCCTTCAATAGCTTTCATATAATCTCCAATATAATACCCTTTTACATTACAATTATCACATAAAACCATATCATACAAAATATCTTCAATATGAGTAAAGCTGGTATTACAAATTGAACAATTGAATTTTTTTAATCGAATATTCTCAGCTAAACAGTCTCTGCACATATGATAACAACATGTATTATAGAATTTGCTTTTATTTTTGTTACAAATACGGCATTTTAGAAAACCTTGGGTGTTAAGTTTTTCTAATAAAAATTCGTTTTCTACAGCTAAGATTCTTTGGTTGTTTTGAGGAAAAAGCAAGTTGAATTCATTTTCTGTTATGGGTTTTGTGCAGATCGGGCATAAAAGAGTTGATTGACTGGTATTTTCTATAGATGGGACAATTTGGAAGGAATTAGTGCATGATTCACAGAAACTATGCTTACAGGAAAGTTGGATTTTAAGGGATTCGCTTTGACAGTTGTTGCATTGGTAGGATTTTAACTGCTCTAGAAGCTGGTGGGCATCTTCACAATTAGAAAATGCAATTTTATCGATTTCATCAAGAATTTGACTCTGGTTTAGAAAGACCTTGTTAATATCAATAAGGGGGATAAGGTGATTTATTATATTTGAAAGGACTTTGGAGAGCTCTTCTGCTGGGATTCTTTTTATAGCGATATTTGGGCTTATTGTTGCAGGAATCAATATATTTTTAGGATTAAGCATACCACTTTTAAAAATAACTGAACTAGAAGATTTTTTATCATTGGTAGATATGTGGCTTTGGCGAATCTAAGTGATATTTACATTTTCAGTAATAAGATCAGATTTAGAAGGTTCAGGTTTCAGAGCAGGTCCAGAGATTGTTTTTCCAATGATTTTTGGTATAATTGCTGGATGAGTTTCAGGTAAAACTGTATCTTGGATAGTTTTTTTTATCTCAAACTTTACCTCGATAGTTTCTTTATTATTTTCAGCTAATTCTTGTTCTTTACTCAGCTCTTCTTTGCTTTTTATTTGAGGTTTTTTCATTTCTATGCTAGGGTTTGATTTAGTTATCTGACTTTTGTCTATAATCTTAACATCAAACTCTTTATTTTCTCGCGATTGATTCCCAGCTTCAATTTTTACATCATTTTTTGGTACAGGTACTTTTCTTATTTGAGTGTTTATTCTAGGTTCCCTCATTCCAAGACCTTTATTTACAGGAAGTCCTTTATTGGTAGTTATAATTTCAATTTCTTCGTCGCTTGAGTTATCTGATCGTGCTCCTTCCATAAATATAGACAATTAAGAAATAATCATTCTTATATTTTAAAGCGGAATTATAATAAAAAATCCTAACAAGGAAATGCTAATTTTTTTGTTTTATAGTTTTGTGGATATTTGCTTTAATTTTTAAGTAAGTTTATGATGTTAAATGTAATTTTTTATAGTCTTTAGATAATTTTTGTATGTTTTTATTGTATTATAATATTTATTAGATTTGTGAGGATTTTGAGTTTAGGTGTATTATTTATGATAAAAATATATAGAAAAATAGGTAAATAAAGTGATGATTTTATGTATGCTTTGATTATTTTGTTTTTGAAAATTTTGGTTTTAAAGGATGGGATGGGATGGTGTGGGTTTATGTTTTAGAGTAAATTTATAGTTTCGGTTGTGTGGAATATAATAAATTTATTTTTACACTAGAAAAGTTTATTAATAAGCTGTATAATAAGTATATTATAAGCTAAATAGATTATGCAAATTATTTAATATCTTTAATAATAATCATGGTATTTATAAACTGCATAACAAGTATATTATAAGCTAAATAAATCATATAAATTAATTCATGGTAAAATACACTTATATACTAAAATATCTATAAATATTGGTAAAATAAACATATGCTCAAATAATTCAAAACATAAATTTTAACTATAAAAATCCTTAGAAGTCTTATAAAATTCACATCAATCAAAATATAAATCTAATATTCACAACTCTGAAAATATTTATTTTTTGTCATCAAGCTTTCTATTTCTTTATTATCCAATTTAATAATCATATAGGGATACTAAAATTTAAACAGAAAATCATTTTTATGAATCAAATCTATCAAATGTTTCATAGCAATATTCACTACACTTCTAAAATAATAACTATAATCTTAACCTCCACCTAAAATCAAGCAAATTTTTTTTTAATATCTTTTCCCTATAGCTTTAAAAGCATCCTAAAAATTCCTAAATACCATAAATTATATAGAGAAACTACAATTTTCACCAATAAATCCTAGTAATCTATTCTCTCTACTCTAAATTTTAAAATATTATTCCCTTCTATAATATCTTATAACAGCCCAAGCAAAAATCTTTTAATAAAAAATCTTATTATCTGATTTCCACTATAAATATTATAAAAATTCTAAATCAGAAATCAGAAAAAATCGCTAATATTAACTGATGCCTAATCAGTAAAAATGGTTGGCATGTCCTAACACACATAACTTTTTCACAAACTAGTATCAAAAAATTAATAAATCAAGCATCGCCTATTAGAAAAACTAATAAATTTACTTCTGGCTATAAATAACTACAAAAAAAAATCCTTACTTTTAAAATAATCTTATAAAAATCCTTTTAACCAATATAACCAGATATAATTATAAGGGTTCCAAATAAATATTTACAGAAACCAGGCTGATTTTTGATAGTCTTGGGTGTGATTTATGATATTTATGCATAGAAAATTTGATGTTTTATGCAGGTTTTATTGTTTTCTTTAAGATAAAAGGTATTAGTTTAGTTTTATAAGATTTTTTTACATGTTTTCACCTTGGGTAGACTTTTATTCTTACTTCTTATGCATTCTTGAATTTCTTTTTTAATTCTTCATGACTCAAGAACCTTGATTAGTTGCCATAGGAAATTAAGTTTTGACAAAGATTTCACAAGTATAAGGTTATTTAAAGATTACTAAGGAAAAGAGCTGTTGTATCATACTTTTCGATCAAAGAATCTTCAAAGAATTATTAGAAAAGAAATCTACCAGGAATAGATAAAAAAAAACCAGAAGCAGGGAAATTTTTATAGTAATTTTTAAAAGAAGTTGATTTTTTACAGAGCTATCATGAAAACCCAGGCCAAATTTGTATTAAACTATACAAAAGGGTTGAGTGAAAAGTCTGTTGAATAGTATCTTATGATGGTAATTTAATAGTATATTTGAAAGAAATGATGAATTAATATATGGTTTGTGAAAACCTGTTGAATGAACAGGAAATGGAAAGCTTTCAAAGATGTTCTTAGAGTTTATTCAGTATAAGGCTTTGAAAAATAATTATAATGTATTATTCAGATATTTTAATGGAGCTTTCTAATCTAGACAACCTTCTCATATACAAAGGATGGTTTATTGGATGCATTAAAATAGGAACTTTTTCAAATTCTGAATGCTTTCGGCTTCTTAATGTACGATTGTGCAGTGATTGATTAGGTTTCGTGCTTGCTACACTTATCTTTGGTCCAACCCTTGATTTTGAGCATGCACATCCCATATCAAATATTTACCATTAATCTTGATGAAAGCTAAAGCATTCATATTTTAATCAACTAATAAGCTTTCTTAGATAAAGAATTATACCAATTTTAGGGATGAATCAAAACTACAATATATGCCTAAATTTTATACTTTACTTAAAAGGGTATTTCTAACTAACTATATGTCTATATTACAATATTTCTATTGTTTATCTAAATAAATCATTTAGATTATATACTAGAATTTTCTTTACCCAAATCTTTATCTTAATATCATAAACTTCCACATACCATTAATTTCTACACAAACCAATCCTATTTTTCCTCATAAACTTTCCACAAAATCCCAGCCTCATTCTAATAAAACCCCCAAACTTCCAACTAGCCCCTAAAATCATTATTCCTATAAAAAATTAAATAATTTAACTACCTAACAAACTGCTTGTCTCTTGAGCTTTAATCAAAATATAACTCTTGGCCATAACAATAAAAATCAAAATTTTCAAAACAAAGTTAAAAAATCCCATAACAAAAGAAAATCTATGCAAATTCACCAATGGGTCTTGATGTACATCAAAAACCATATACTCAAAATTTGCAAAAACCCAAAAGAAATCATAAAGAACTAAAACAACCAAAGATAACCCTGCATATCTATAATTTTGCATAGTCCAACCTGATATTTCTCTAGACCAAGAAGCCCCAGCCCAGCTAAGATTTGCTAAGTCTGGCCTAGCAAAAGATGTCAATACAGCAAGAATAGTAAAAATCCCCAACATCATTTTTTGTACCTGGTCAATACTTCCTAAAGCCTAAATATTTTTTTACTTGAAAATGCTCATCAGATATTTCTTGTACTTCAGATATAATTTTCCCTTCTAATTTATCAACCCAAGTTTCTTTTTTAAACATCCCTAAAGGGTTAGTTCCTAGTTTCCTCATTTCATTTTCGATATTCTCCATTTCTATTGTATCTGAATCAATTTCTTTAACCAAATTGTCTCTTATTTTTTTCAAATATTCCGTCTTTCTATGTATCCATTGTATTGATAACAATATTCTTGCGGTATTTGAACTCCCTTGCAAATGGAACCATTTTTCATGTTTTTCTTGGTCTTCGAATTCTTTAAGACTTACAGAAGACGTCCCTAAAAGGTCATCTTTTGATATAGTTCCTTCATTAAAAACCTGGATTAAAATCTCACCATTCCCTGAACTGATTTTAAAGCTAAAACTTTCATCCCAATTCGGATTTCTTTCGTTTTTAATTATGTTTGTAGCAATTTGTTGCCTTTCACATAACAAGTTTACATATGCACTTGGTTTACCTGAAAATGAGACTAAATTTTGCGCTTCAACAACTCTTACAGTTAATAAAGATCCTTCCATAATTCCCCAAGAGTTAATTCTTTCAGATTTCATAGCTTCTTCAAGTTGATTATTTGTACTTTCTAAATCTCGGCGTTTTTCTAAGATTTTTTGACGGAATCTAGCAACTGCTTCAGATAAACCATCAACTTGATTTAAGTAAGTATTTATAAACTCTTCTATACTTACTTGCCCATCTTTGTTTGCATCCATGCTTTCAAAAATTGTCTTTACGTATTCTTCACTGACTTCTTCGTTTATGTCTTTTAAATAGTTGAAAATTTCTTCATATGATAATTTCCCACTTTTGTCTACATCGATTTCGTCGAATGCTTTTATTAACTGAATTCTACGCTCATGAGATATACGAGGGTCTAAAGCAAAACGAGAACCTGATTGGAAATTTGAAGACCGCATACGAGCATTGACTGATTCTAATGCCCAATCTCTTAGGCCTAAAGCTGATTGTGCTTTGTTTAGACTCATATTTTTACTTTGGGTTTTTAAATTATTTTATGGGTGGAGTAGGATTTTTTTATTTGGTTGTGATTTTTTAGGATTTATGATGGGATTAGTGGGGATGATCATGGTGTGGATTTTTTGATATGAGTTTTTTTGGATCAGGTAAGATAGTTTTTTGATTTTGTATTGAAAAGATAGTTTTATGTTTAGGATTTTGGTGTGATGAATAAAGGATTTTTAGAGATTGGGATGGGTGGGTATTTTGGAAGTTAGAAAAGATTTATTTGATTAAATTATGATTATTGTTTGATTTATTTGGATAAAATTTGGGTTTTTTGGATAAAATATCTTATGTTGCAAAGTGATAAAAGATATTTATTATGTTAAACAAAGTTTTATTTTTTTTGTGATATTAAATGCAAAAAATTCTAATCTCAAGCAGAAAAAAAATTAAAATCATTAAAACTAGTATCATTAAGTTATAGAAAACNACAAAGTTTTATTTTTTTTGTGATATTAAATGCAAAAAATTCTAATCTCAAGCAGAAAAAAAATAAAATCATTAAAACTAACATCATTAAGTTATAGAAAACACATTTTCTCTCACAATTTTCACTTCTTTTATTATATAAATATGTTATAACATTTAGCATGCTTTACTAGAATCTGATCCCAGCCTAATCTAAAGTTATAAACCTCCCAAATCTCCTTTTTTCATCACAGATAATCAGCAAAACAAACCAAAATTTTAAAACCTGAAGTTTTCAATATGCCATTACGCATATACCTCATCTATACTTTCCATTATTATTTGCTTATGGGAATGAAATCTAGTAAAAAAAACCCCAAATTAAGTCAATAAATATAAATGGAAGGTATGGAAANAAAATCTAGTAAAAAACCCCAAATTAAGTCAATAAATATAAATGGAAGGTATGGAAAAGACTGCAAGCGAACAGCTCGCCAAGCTTTCTGTTAATTCAGAGACTGAAGAAATGAGTGTCCAAACTATCCGTAAACCTTATATAGAAAAAAGATTAAAGAACAAATTGAAAGATGTCAAAGATATAGTTTCTTCCACAGAAATGACTGCTGATGAAAAAGCTAGCAAGATTTATAAACTCTTAACAGTCCAAGCTGAAAATACAAAAAAACTCGAAATTGAAGCAGGGAGTATTCGTAAACGTACAAGCAATTCGGTAAGAGAAAAAGAAGCTTTAATAAGCGAAATAAATTCTTATAGAGATGTCAAAGTCAAACTAGAAAGCTATTGTCGTGAAGTTAAAAAGAAAAATGAAGAAATAATTCAGGAATGGAAATCTGCAGAAGAGTCTGAAAAGAAAAAATTAGATGATATTACTGAGAAAATGAATAGTACTTTAAAAGAAATACAGGAAAAATTTGAGGAAAATGAAAGTGAGAAGAATAGGTTGCTTGAAGAGAATAAAAATATGATAAAACAAATGGAGGATCTTAAAGAACAAGCTTTGTCTAGAGATCAGGAATTTCAAGCGACGATTATGGAAAAAAACCTTGAATCACAATTGCTTAAAGTTCAAGTGGAGTATAAGACCGGCTTTGAAGAGACACAGCTAAAAACTCAAGTAGATCTTTATAAAAATAGGTTTGGGGAATTCCAGAGTATATTAGAAAAATCTACTGAAGCCTATGGAATAGCTGATGTTGAAGCTAAAAAAATCGGGGATAAAATCGCAGCTGAACAGAAGATGAATAATGAACTTAGAAAAATTAAAGAAAAATACGATATAGAAATCATCCAGTTGTACACTTTAAAACAAACACTTACAGCTAGTGTCTCTAAGCTAAAAAGTCAGCATGATGCACTTAAACTTGATTGTTCCAAGCTTTTGCAAGCTAAGAAAAAATAAAAATAATAGCAATTCATCTCAAACTATTAAATATATGTAGAAGTTGAATTATCTTGTTTTTTTATGTATATTATTTTATGATAGTTTTAAAAGTCTTTTTTTTGAAGAATTTTTATTAATAATGTTTAGATTAGCATAGTAGGTGTGAGTTTTATATGAGATAATGCTACTGAAAATTTTGTTATATAAAACTAATATGAATATATTTATGAATACATGAGCTTATAGGGTGTTTATTGATATTAATATCTATTTATAGTAAAATTATTATAATTTCAACATTGATGGTTGTTTAGTAGAAATGGAAGTTAGAATGATTTATATAATGAAAGCAAGACTTTTTTTATGAAATATATTGTTTACTATGTATTTATATTATGATATACGAATGAAATGTTTTATACTTATTTATTTAATATTAAATATATTTTAAGTTGATAAAGAAGTTTCAAAGATTAGCATCATTGAATAGATGTATTTATATATAATAGCATTTTTATGTTTTTCGCATTAGTTTTTTTTTGAAACACGTTTTGCTCTACAAATAAAAATCTATTATTAAAACTATTCATAAACATATTCCATCATAAAAAAAATTGCAAAACTTTAATTACTTAATTCAGTTTCATTTAAAGGGGATACTTTTATATTCTTGCATTTAACCCTATAGTATCCAAATTCTCTTTTTAAAAGTTTAGCTTTACTAGAAATAGTTTTAAGTAATTTATCTTGACTAACTTTTTCAAAATATTTATCTGCAAAAACCTCAGCTAATGTCATAAAAAAAGAAATCATGTTCATAAGCCCAAAAATAGAACCAAGTAATCCACTTATAAAAACAAACAAAGAATTATTTATAATTCTCTGAGTATTCAAACCAGTTTCACTTTTACTTAAAACTATCTGCACATATAAATAAAACTGTAAATTAATCCTATATAACTTTTACAGCTTTTGAGATGAGATACTTCCTATAGTTGTATCTTTATCAATTTGCAAATGATATCCTGTATCAGAATCTTTCCATCTAGAAGTTGTATCTTTATCAATTTGCAAATGATATCCTGCATCAGAATCTTTCCATCTAGAAGATTGTGAAGTAAATAATGAGGGAATAAGCTTAAAATATACCAAACTAGGATTTGTTCCTTTGAAAACATATACAGATGAAAGTGGTTCAACAGGAATAAATACACTACTAAATGATTCTGGAATAGATGAAGGAGATGTTACATTAATAGTAAAATACCCTGCATAACTATTTTTTTCTTCAAGTTGTAAGATTATATATGATAATGAGGAATCTACATAAAAATCAATAAATTCCAAGACAATTTTGCATGTATCTTCATCGATTTTAATACAAGTTTTGGTAATTTGCTTATAAAATAAACCTTGGGAAATGAAATTTATATTTGGATGGCAGGTATTATTAACTGTGCAAACTCCACCATAAATGTAAAAAATACTTTCTATATGGAAAAATGATGACTTGATTTCTTTGTCTATAGTAATCGAAGGTATTAATGATTTAATTTCTGTAATATTATCAGTAGAATATGCTAAAATAGAACTTGCTAATGAAGCTAAAGATAATAAAATAAAGAAAATTGTAAAAAGTCCTCCTAAACTTGTTCTCCTATGCACAATTGGAATTCCTAATTCGTTTCTATGTTTTTTAACAAACAAGTCTAAAATTTGTATTTTATCCCAAACTTTTTTTATAAGTAAAACTATAAGAGTTGTAAAAGCACAACCTATGCAAGCAATCATCATTATTTGAAATACAAAATTAGATGCATAACTAGTTTGCCTTAAATAATTCTTAGGGTATATTTCGCTTTTTTTTAAGCTTGAAATAGGTAATCTTGGCTTAATTGAACCTAAAGGACAATAAGATTGATAATTACAATCTAAGCAATAACTAGAACCTTCTTTATCAGAAAATTTACCAGAAGCGCATGGAATACAATGTTCTTCACCTATTGAAGCTAGATTTTTTGAAAATTTTCCTTTAGGACATGGAATACATGATTTATCTTGATAGTATTCTCCTGCTTGGCATGGGGTACAATTAGGTAAGATTGCACCTATTCCACATTGGATTTCGTTAGAATTTTCGGAATTTTCAATTTTTCGAAGGTTGCTAGTTGCTGAATTTTCGATTTTGAAGATATTGCGAGATATCCCCCCACCAAAGATAAAAAATGTATCTTTCCAGTGGCATACAGTGTGACCATATAGACCAGTATCTTCAGGAAAACTAAAAACTGTTATTTCTCCACTAATCAAATTTACCTTAGTTATAGATGATGATATAATCTCATCCCATAAACTACCAAAAATAATATAAAAATGTTCTTCAGCAACTGATAATGCTATTTCAGAAAACCCTAGTTTTTCTGATGTCAACTTTGTAGACACTTCATAAGTATTATCATTCATAATTTTGATTTGGATCCAATCAAAGTTAGGATAATCTTCAATAGAACAACCTCCAACCACATTTATAACAAGTTCATTATTTTCTTTACTTGCCCAGCATTTATGCTTAATAATATTAACATTCGTATGCTTTGCAATAGAAATAAATTCCAATTTTATAAAATCGAAATACCACAAATCTTCAAATGAGTTTTGAAAATCCTGTCCACCTGTAATATAGAATTTTAAATTATAATGTGCCATACACAAATTATATCTTGGTGACAACCCTGTAGTAGTAGATGATTCAAATACTATCCATATACTTTCATCAGCTCTATAAGCATACATATCTCCATATACATTTTCACTATCTCTTCCTCCAAAAATAACTAAAGTTTCACCAGTTGGCTGAACACATGAAAACGAAGCTCTTGGTGAAGGTACAGTTCCTTGCATACTTACAGAAATCCAATAACTATTAATCATATCATATTTCCACATATCATTAAGATAAACTCCTGATTCAGACATACCTCCAAAGATGTACATAAAAGTATTAACTCTAAAGCTACAATGGTTTATTCTTTTTATAGGAGAGTCCCAGTTATGAGTCAAATATTTAATTTCTAAAGGGTTATAAGCTAAATCAATTGTCAATATTGAATTGAAAATTGTTATCTCATCTCTTCCATAAAAACAATATAGAGTTGAATTAATCCCAATAACTGCACATTGAGCACGGGCTTCTATAGTATTATTAGTAATTTGAGTCCATTTTAAATCAATCAAATCAAGTTTCCATGCTTCTCTAATAATATTTACTCCACCTAATACAAACCCAAACATGATATACATATCATCTAAATATATATATGCTATATGATAAAATCTTTCTTTTGGTTTCTGTCCTTGGGCATTTAAAACACCCCAAATTTTATTTTCTAAAGAAAAACTCCATGAATCAATACCTGTTAGATTTGTGAAATCTGTACATCCATAAAGGATTAATAATTTGTTCCAATATACTAAACTTGAACCTATGAGTTTTGAAGGCAAGTCTCCTACTTTTGGCATTTTTTGAACTTCTAAACTTTGGGTGTTTATTCTGTATAGTTTTTACATGTATAAGTTGTCGTCTAAACTATTTAATGTAAGCCCACCAAAAAATGCTACATAGTGTGTATCAGAATAAGTAAAACTGGCAAACCCTGCACCATCACGTCCTGGAATAGCATCACCAGTAAGATCTTCAGCTTTCCAAATCCCTGTTTCTAAATTAAAACTGTATACATCAGAACTGATTCCTGATGCTGTGACACCGAAAAATACCAAGAGCTTTCTATCTGGTTTTAAGTAAATACTACTCAGTTCACGGCCGTCTGGTATAAAAGTTGATTGAGTTTTTATTTCACCCCATTTCAAAAAATTTAAGTCAAAGGTTAGAACAGAATTCACTTGAATGTTGTTTCGATATTCAATTCCTCCGAATGTTATAATTCGATTCATGACTTCATCGTAAACCGCTGCAGAACCGGTTAAACGATTTGGGGGACTTCCACTTTCTGGGATATTCGTTATTTTAAGAGAACTAACGATTTTTAGAAGGAGAAATAGCATATTTATTATGCCAAGTTGAATAAATCAAGTAAATAAAAATGAATTTCTTGATTATAAAAATTACTTTTTTCTAAACAGAGAATAGGCTTGGTTAAAACCATTAACTCTTAGGGAGTATATTGAGTTGATTGCTTTGAATGTAGGAAAATATTAATAATTATATTTAGAATATTTTTTCTAAAGGAAGTATTACTTATTACTCTAGTTTGGATATAAATTCTTGTAATACTATAATGTAATTAAAACTCGCAGATGCTAAGCTAATTATATTTAATTTTATCCCCCAAACATTCTTTAACTATTTAATCCTAACTATAAACCTTTACAGAAGCGATGTTCCAATCATAAAATTTCAATGTAGCAGAACTATGCACTAAATCTATGCTCAAATAAACATCCCAGCCAATCTGCAAAGATAATATAGTACCAAACTTAACCAAAAAAGCCCAAGCGAGAAAACTCAGTGCATACAACCCCATAACTACGAATATAATATACATAAGCGTTGTTTTATCATATTTTTCAAAGCCACATCTTTTTCTCAGTAAAAAGTAAACTATTAACGCTAATAAAAACCACAGACCAATATTACAAGCAAGATATACATCTTTAGTCATAAAAGACCAAACAATCCCATCAGCTTCAATACATTCATTATAAACAACTTTTGATGCATAGAAAGAAGGGATACTATAAGCAAAAGACAGATAGTCCATAATAGTTCCTAATATACAAAACTTTCTAGCAGTTGCTAAATTCTTTGTACTGAGAATTTTTATGTATTTTGATGCATTTGTAAAAATAACTGATAGTAAAGATAAAAAGAAACATACACCAAACATAAATTCTATATAGCCAGTGTTTATGTAGTTTATAAAATCAGCAGTAGTTTCATCTAAATTTCTGGTGCAGTTAACAAATGATGAAGCATCTTCTGATGTATAATATCCAAATTGATTATTATACTTATATTCCGATCTATTTTTAAAGCCATCTAGGTTATCAAAAGCTGAAACTTGGTTAAGACAAAAAGTAACTATCCCAAAGATTGGGAGAATTATAAGCTCTAATACTAAAACTATATGCCTAAGCTCCATATTTTATATCAGGAGGTGCCAGGGTGTAAATTTTAGATGGAAAAATGATTAAAAATTTTTTTATGGAGTTAGTGAAAAGACCTTGAGGTTTTATATTAAGATTTTTAAGATAATTTAGTGATGTAGTAAAAGTTTCTTGAAATTTTTTGAAGAAAAAAATTGGTGTGATGATGATGATTAGCTGTAACTGCCATAAAAAAATCAAGTTTAATATGAGTTTAGTTTGAGATATTTTTAATTAGAAAATAAGTATTTGTGGAGGATGTTATGAGAAATTTTGAGGATTTATTTGAGTATATTTGGGATTTTATGCTATAAATAATTATTATAAGTTTAAGCTAATTTTATATTGAATGTGCAATATTGAGAATGATATAGTGGGTAAAAAAAATATAAAGATAGCTTATCTTCAATGCATAATAATCTTTTAAATTATTACATCAATTAAATTATGAAAGTGTTTATAGAGTAATTTTGATTAGTAAGAATAATTTTTGCTTTATAAACTAATAATATAAATATGTATTTTTTACTACTTTCAATCGTCAGCTCGATAAAGGTTACTAAAATTCCAGAAAGTGGAAATCCTCCAACTCGTTTATCAGGTTCATCAGCTGTATATGATCCAATTTTGAATCGAATTATAACATTTGGAGGATTTGAGTATAGTTCTCTTGAAAAAATCTCAGCGATTTTCACATTTAACTTAAACTTCCTTGAATGGGATGAAATTAAGCCGCAATCAACTTTTATTCCAGACGGTCATTCCTCAAGTTATTTATATCTAAGACCAGATAGAACACTCTTAATATTCTTCGGGTTGACTTCCTCAGGAATCAGCTCAGAAGTATATAGTTTTAACCTAAACACAAGAAAATGGAAATCCGAAGAACTAACTGGAGACTCAATTCTTGGTCGAGACCATCCCGGTTTTACTTCTTTTACATATCTATCAATAAACTACATAGCTTTTTTTGGCGGACAAACCTCAATGGGAATTGAAGACAGTTTATACACGTAATTCCAACATAGAATAAATACTCAAACTTTAGAAGTTCGGAAAATGCCTCAAAACAATAATTTCCCTTCTAAAAAAATCAGTGCAAGTCTTTGTTTTTGGAAAAATCACTTACTTTTATATGGATATTATCCTGAATCTTTAGATATAACTACATATAAAGAAGTATGGAAATATTCACTTGAAACTGAAGAATGGGAAATGTTAAATATAAAAGGACAAAAACCTATACAAAGATTTTTTCATACAGCTTGTGTTTATTTAGATTATATGTTTATATTTTTTGGATATAAAGTTGACCCTCCTATTGATTCTTTTAAAGATATTTGGAGACTTGATTTAAATGAATTATCATGGATACAAGTTGGTAAAGACATAAAAAACACACGTTTTGAAAGTGGAAATGTTTTGATAAATTCAACTTTTTATTTTGTATATGGAAGAGATGAATATACACTTTTTAATTCAATATTGATGTTTGATTTAGGGCAAGAGGATTTAAGGGGTGAGCTTTTGGTTAATAATTGGGATTCGCCAATAAAAAGGATTAGCCACTGTAGTTTTAGAGTGGGTGTTTTTATGTATGTTTTTGGGGGAATGTCAGAAATTGGAGTATATTTAAATGATATGTGGAAATTTGATTTAGAGAATAATTATTGGAGTGCTGTGATTATGCAAGGAAATGTCCCTTCACCAAGAGCTTCATTTTCATGTACTCAACCAAATGGGCAATTTTTCATTATTTATGGGGGAAAAGATGATAAAAATATTTTTTCAGATATGTATGCTTTTAGAACAGATACAAACTTTTGGATTGAACTCACAGCTATCACAGTAACACCTGCACCAAGATATAATGCTTGCATAGTTTATGATAATTTTAAAATCTATATAATTGGAGGGCAAAATGCACAGGGATCATTTAAAGAAATATGGTATTATGATTATATTGAATCAACATATGGCTATGTAACAAAATCTTTGAGTTTTTCACTTATCAAACATAATTGTTGGGCTGTTAAAGAAGGTGAGTCTTCTATTTTGAATGTTGTTGGAGGTAGTTCATTTGAAGAGTTTCCTAATTTTTTTTGGTATCAGATTGAGGTTTTGGAAGATTTTTTTAATGTTTCAGTAAAGATGTCTTCAGATTATTTTTATTATACAGATAATGCTCTCGTTGTTTCTAAAGATTACTTTTACATAATTTACGGTAGTGTTATGAGTAGGTATATGAAATCTGATATTTGTAAAGTGCACTTAATAACTGGAGAAGTTGAGATATTAAAACTACCTATAGATTCTGGAGCTTATGGTCACAGCGCCTGTCATTGGAAAAATTCAATTTACGTGTTTGGTGGAGGAAAGTCTCTTGATGCATTTAGACTAGAAAACTCAATAACCAACAATTTTTTTAAAATAGAAAATTCTGATAACAGCATTGATATAGAATGCAGCATTAGTACAATTGGTAAAAATTGTACTCCATGTATTCCTGGTGAATATTATTATAATAAACAATGCATTCCCTGTCCTAAAGGGAAATTCTCATCAGTCATTGCCGCATTTGGAGAGGAACAATGTATTCCATGCCCTGCTGGAACTTATTCTAATAAAATAGGTGCTGATTATTGTCTTGAATGCCCATATGAATTTTATTGTCCTTTAGGTTCAATTAACCCAAAAGTTTTATTAAATAATTTAGAGAAACAAGAAATTCATCCAGGGAATTATAAAAGGAAAACGAATTATATTTCTGGTGTTGTAAATAAGTTAGTATGTTTTGCAATTGTTGCATGTTTTGGGATTGGGATTATAACAATGACTTTTAAGAGGGTGTGGAATAAGTTAGAATGTTTAGATCTCTTTGCTAAAAAACATAGACAAGAATTAGAAGTCCCAGTGGTATATAGAAGGACGAGTTTAGGAGGTTTATTTAGTGTATTTTTTGTACTGATATCTTTTTTTTTATTAACAGGTTCGTTTTTGACATATTTTCTTGATAATATTATAGAAATGAAGTCTTTAATGCCTTCAATCACTTTAGATATTGACATAAAATCATCTTTATTCACAATAGAAACCAATTTTTATATCTATGGCGGAGATTGTACAACAAACTCCAAATGCCATTCAAAAATAAGTGTATTTCCTTCAGGAATATCATACAAAACCATGATAATGACCTGCAACAAAATCGAAGAAGATACATGCCAAGTAATCATAAATTTCTCAAACTTTTCTATAGACTCTACCTTATCATCCATAACCTTAAGTTTTAAAGAAAAATCAAGTTACACAAGTTTCTTTACTGTAAACTTTACATCTTCATCCTCTATCCCTGACTCTTTTAGTAGTGTTTTTATCCCAGTAAATTCTCCATCATCTAAGTTTGTATTTAAAGGAAATAGTCCAACTTTAGTATATTTAAGACTTATACCTTCATTATTTACTTCTGAATCTTCAGAATGGAAAAATTTAGATACAGGATATCATTTACAGATTGATGAAGATCCTAAAATTGGTAGTTTGACATCTCAAAATGGGATAAATTTTGAAATGTATTTATATGTACAGATAATATTAGTTAAAAGTGAAACAGGTTTAAATACCCAAAGGATTATTAATAATAATTGGTATGTCTCAGTTGGGGGAATACTTGGGACGATATTTGGGCTTATGAATTTTGTTTCAGTTTTCATGAATATTTTTGAAGGAATTAAGGAATCGTATAATAAGAAAATTAGAAAAAAGGTTAGTGATAAGAGGATTTTACAAAGGATTAAAGTATTTAGGAGTGAATTTGGATATGATAGGGATAAAGGTAAAAGAATAAAGGTTGCTCCTATAGACATTTTAACGGAATAAAAGATATTGGGAAATTATTTGAATATAAGGTTGAGTATTAAGTGGGTAATTAGAGATTAGAAATGCATTTTTGTAAGGTTTTAATAGTTTATTTAATTATATTTACTGGGAATCATATAAATATCATAGGATTTTTAATATAAATTAAGCCTTTGATGAATAAAAATTAACTTACAAAAAAGTAAAAAATACTTGGATAGCATATATACTATTATAATTCCAAGTATATAAAGAATATAAAAATTAAGCATATTAAAAAATATGCACCTAAAAATTATCCAAAGCACCTATACAAATGATTTTAAATTAAAGCATCTATGTGATTATCCTAAGCACTTATACAAATGATTATAAATTAAAAGTTATATAAAATTACCTATAAAAATTCTATTTCGCTGATAAATCATCATCCCATTATTTATTTTAATCAAAACAAAAATCTCTACATTTCTATTTAAGTCAATCATCTTATTCACCTAACTACAAATTTATAATCTTTTTCATCGGCACTTCAGCACTCTTTAACATATCCCTAATAAACCCACTAAACCCAGCTTTTCCACAAACCCAAACTTTCCTAAGTTTGCCAATATTTTCTTTCCACTCCCTAACTTTCTCTAAATTAATAATATTTTCCTTGCTTTTCGACTTGACATATAAAACATAACAAAATTTTTCAGGATATTTCTCAGCCGTAGCTTCAAATAACTCCATAGCAAAAACATCATTTTCAGATGAAAAAGATACATAAACATACAACATAAAACCTTCAGGAACTTCATTATACCATATTGCTTGTACAAGATCAATAAAAGGTAAAATCCCTGTGCCACCAGCAAAAGCTAAATATTTTCCTTTTTTAATATTATCAAGCATTAACCCAGGGCCCATAGGTCCTTTTAGTATAACTTTTTCACCAATATTCAAACTAGTAATATATTTAGAAACTTTTCCTTTTGTATAAGGTTTGATATAAAGTTTTATATTCTTAGTACTTGAATCATCCCAATTATTTATATTTGTTAATACTAAAGTATAATACCTTTTAGTTTGAGTTAACTCACTCATAGTCAACAAAAAACATTTACCCATCCAATCAAATCCTGTTGGTCGATTAACATTCCATTCATCTGAATGTAAAGATATACAATACGTACTTTCACATACTTTGAATTTATCTGCAACTTCCCAAACCATTCTTTCCTGACTAGCATTTCCAGTTAAAACAGTGTTTTCATATCCTAAATCCGCTATTGCCAAACTTTTAGCAATAGTAAAAGCTGAAAGGTCATGATAGTTTATCCCAAAACCAGGTAAAGTGCTTGATCCATTCAGATACTTCCCAGCATCTTCTCCTATGATTTTCTTTATCATAAACGCCCCTCCAGAATGACTTGACATAAAATTTCTAACATTTAACAAATAATTGTCATAAAACACATAATCAAGTTTTTCTCTATGAATTCTCTTAAAAATCGTTGAATAGCTTTCATTAAATCTTAAAATCCTATAATCATTATTTGAATCATAAAACCTTACCTTCAAATTAGTGATTATAGGATAAACTTTATTCCAGAACTCAAATAAAATAAAAACCACAATTAAAACTACATACGATGTTATAATGACTTTTAAAAAATCACTATTATACATTTCCCATCCAATAAACGCATTAAATAAACAAGTTATATGTAAAACCCATCCAAGATAATAATGAGCTTTACGTATAACTGTAATAGGTGTTTCTGTAAGGTTAAAATATATGAGAACTCTTGATAGTATTCCTAACATATATTGTCCTATAATAAGAGCTGATATAGTCAAACCAATTCTAGAATGATATTTTTGACTACTTGTATATGTATAAAGCATATTTTCATTTGTGATTATAACTTTAGTAACTGAATATATAGTGAAAAAAAGCACTATTGTGTAGAAAATTACATGAAAATACACCCAAGGCCACCACCATTTAAAGTATCTTGCGAGGATTATGCTGATGCTACTTAGAGCTATCCACATGATTGACATGAGAATTGAATGTTTTTCATAACCTGGTTTATAATATTTGCTGTATAAGTCAAATTTTGCATTAGCTTGATCTGATGATAATACTAAACTCCCAGAACCGTAGTTTTGTTCATGATATATGAAATCTGATGTGTAATAATATGCGAAACAAAGATCGAGTTTCAAGTCTTTTGATAAGATAAAGTCGTATTTGTCGCCAGTGTTTAACATTCTTCTGAAGTTTACAGTGAGGACGCCGTTTTCAGAATTTGTTTCAATATTTGTCAGGTCGGATGTTCCTCCTGAGAAATAGATGTCAGGATCAGGCATGACCCTATCTTCAGACCATCCATCTGTAACTCTTATTAGCGTTCCAGAGTCTATAGCCCAAATCATATCAACATTATACATGTCTAGACCAAAACCTATCCCACAGTACCCGGTATCTCCAACTTGACACTATATAAATTTTACAACGAAGTAAAAGATTATCTCTTCATCATCAAAAGACCATCCTAATTGCATTTTGTCATCTAGATCTACTATAGCATCTTGAGCTGATGTGAGGAATAGTAAAAAGCTAATCAATATCATAATATTATCAAGTATTTGAATATTGTGATGAATTTCTAAGATTTTATGATTGAGTGTTATTAGTTAGGATTTAGTATTAGAATTGAATATGAAAAACTTTCTTAATAGGCGATTTGAAGATTGACTATATAAATTCATAGAAAATATTGTTTTTAAGTTGTGGGATGAGTAAAATAAAAAATATATTTATAATTAGAGATTATATTTGAAAAAAATAAGATTTTTAAAAGGAATGAGGTTTTAAAGGAGATGGGATAATAGAGATCAGGAATATTTTTGTATAAAGATAAGAAGTGTTAAAAAAATATTATAAATGGATGATGATAACTGATAAGGAATGATAATAATAACTTATAACAGGTTGAATTTCTTAAATTATAGAATTTGTTATATTGTAATTGTAGGTAAACCTTAAATATCATTGTAAATATTTTTAATTTTCTATGAATTTCAAAGAACCCTATTTTTTTCCTTATATTTAAAATACTACTCAAATCAAATATATTGCTTATGGTATCATTTATAAATTCTCTTAAGCACTCCTTGTGTTTAAAAATCTTTATTTATTTCCCTACATTATAAAAAGCAAACAACTACAATACCCTTTCAACCAAAAACTCCATTATATATTAATTTTATTTACTAGAAAGATTAATCTCATTATATAAATGCAATTTTAGTATATATTTTTACCTGATAATGAGATAACTTTATATAATTTTTTTTCTAAAAATGATATGCTAAATCCTTGATTCCGTATAACAATTTCCTAAAATATTCATATTAAAATATTGATACAACTATTTTACTATACTCGCTGCAGGTGTTAGAATTAATATTCAAAAAATCACTCAAAATTGACTGTGCCTATCTGAAAAAAGTTAAAGAAAAATAATTTCTCAAGCTAAAGCCTATCATTCAAAGCGCAAAACTCTGTGTAAAATCTAGAATAATAATAATCAGAGAAAATTACTTAATAAATTTCTTATAGAATCATTATAGTACAAAATTGTTATACTAATTAACACTAACTTACTTAAAAAATAATTCAATCCTCTCATAAAATATATCAAAAAGTGCACCTATAGTTGAAAAAATTGTCTACTTTACAGGCACAAATTTATTATATAAATTAAAAAATCTCACAAAATTTTAAAATTCTTAAATGGAAGCAACAATAAACCAATAGCTTAATGAGCTTCTTTTGAAATATGAGCAAAAAACAAGAATCCCAACTGAAGTAAAAAAACCTGATTTTTTATATGTAAAATAACGTTTACTATAACATTAGGTTTAAGTATTTAAGTTATGCATAAATATGTCTGTGAAGAGGTCAAAACTACTAGTTGGCTCTTTGAGAAATCCACTTTTTAGGTTTGTTACAGGGGCACATATTGTTTATAATCCTCATATTTCTAAGGATGCTGAACATTTTTTTAGGAGATTTTGCGAAATAGCTAAGAAATACGACAGGAAAAAAATTCAAGAAGTCTATACCTGGAGCGCTGAAATAATTGAAGAACGTGACCTGACGAAAAAAAACCATTGCAAAGTGACATACCTCGATGAGTCATTTATTGAGTTTGATTACACTACTGCCTGCTGGGATTCATTTATCGAAGATGTTAAATGGAAAAGTAAAGCGATTTATGGAGACAGGGACTTTGCAGGTAACGATGATGAATTTGATGATGAAGTTTAGGATATTAACTAGATTTCCATTAGAAATGTTTATATTTAGATAATAAGAATAACAATCAACATAGTTTATATACAAAAAATACTCTAAAATCACATAACTAAAATCTTGAAATATATACAAAAAACATCATCTCATATTAAAAAAAAAAATTTCTTCAATAAAAAGAACTATCCAACTTAATTATCCTCTTCTCGGACTTTTCATCCCTCCAACATCGCTCCCTTTGCTAAGCGTAGTGATTTTTGAATCCTTAAGTTTTATCTCTGAATGAGCACTTCTAAGCATTTCTTTAAGTATCTCAATTTGCCTATCTTTTTCTTCTAACTCAGCTGAGATTTTCTCAATAAGTTCTGCTTCTATAGTCTTCATTTTCCCATGAAGCTTATTATTATTATTCTTCTGGTTATCAATTTCCTGCTCAAGTTTCATCCTTTCCCTTGCTGCTTTAACTAATTCAGAATCCTTTCTAAAAACTTCATCTCTAAGGATTTGGGCTTGTGTTACAACTTTTTTCAACTTCAATTCGCTTGAATTATTAACCCTAGCCGAGCTTTTTTTAGTGTCAATAAGTGTTGAAAGCTTTTCTTTTAGCTCTGAAACTTGTTTTTTAAGTTCAGCTTCATTTTCTTGGAAGTCTTTTTTCCTTTTATTCAACTGTTCGAATTTTCCTGTTATATGATTGATTTTAAGTTTAGCTTGAGCTATTTCAGTTGCAAGTTTTTCATTTTCTTTTCTTAAAGATTCCACTCGATCTTTCATTTTTTCAGTTTGGTCTTTAAAAGTATCTGATTGTTTAGACATAAGTAAAATATCATTCTTATATTCAATACTATGTTTTTCCATCATTGCTGTAATACTCCTAATTTCCTCCTGTAATGCTGCTTCTCTATCTTTAAATCCTTTAACAAAGCTTTGGTTTTTTTCCATCTCAATTTCCATTTCCTTCAACTGTTGCCTCACAGCACTTTCAGTTGGTATCCCATCAATAGGTTTAGGTTTATTTTTTTGTAAATTATGTTTAATTGTCGTCACTGAATTAGCTAATTCTTGGAAAAAGAAATTCACATCAATCAAAGCTTTTTCAATATGTTCAGGGTTAACATTACTCAGATTTTCAAACTGTTTTTTAATCCCTTCTTCAATAATTTCTAAATTTTTTTCAGCCCAATCTAATATCGAACTAACCCTAGACACATTTTCTATTTGAGGTAATAAACTACTAAGTCTTTTTTCCATAGATAATCTTTCTTGTATATAATCATTTAATCTCCTTTCTAACTCTTCAGCTTGTTTTGCTTTTACAAGATTCTCATGTGACTGAATATTAAGTTTTTCCATTTCCCCGTTTTTAGCTTCGAGTTTTGCATGTAGCTCATTATTCAATTTAGTCATAGTCTCAACAATTACGTTAATTTGATTCATGTCAGCATAAACATCTTCAATTTCTTTTTCTTTAGAATCCAACATTGTTCTTAATTCAGAACTTTCTTCTTTTAAAGTTTCTTGCATTGCGATTAAATCATCTTTTTCTTCATCGNCTTGCATTGCGATTAAATCATCTTTTTCTTCATCGAATTGTCTTCCCATATTATCGATTTCGTTTTCAAGATCTTTAACAAGGCCTTCATCGTTTTTTTTGGACTGTTTCAGGTCTTGGAATTCTTTTTCAAGTTCAGAAAACTCTTTAGCCCAATTACGTTCTTTTTTTGAGTCTTCTCGTTCACGGATTATTGTTTTAAGTTCGAGAATGGTTTTGTTTAATGTGCTTATGTGTTTATCACGAGCTAAAAGTTGTTCTTGCATTTCTTTATCTATTGATCCAGTTTGTTCATTTAGAAGTTCTAAGGTACGTTTTTTAGACTGCATTTGGTTTTCTATATCGTCCATGATTTCTGGGATCCAAAGAAAGAAACCATTATCCTCTCTGGTTTTGCTACGTGACCGCGGCCTTGGGGAGGAAGGTTTAGATTTTGGAGTCCCTGGTTTAGAAAGACTTGAAGTTGATGAGGATTTAGCTAGATGACTCATTTTCAATGGTTTATAATCATTTTTTTTTTTGAAAGGATGATGTTTAAATAGAAGGGATTATTAATTGATAAGGTTGAGGAAGATTATAAGGTTAGTGATGGGAGGGATTTTTTTTGAGTAGATTTTAAGGGATGATTAGGTTTTTTGACGTTTTTTTTGAGGGGTTTTTTGAAGGTTTTTGGAAGAGTTTTGTATAATTTTTGTAATTTATGAGTTAAAAATGTGTAATGATTTTAGGTGTTTAGTGTTGGAAGGATTTTGGTGATAGGATATGGGATTTGGATTTATATTTTAGTTTGGAATTAGGTAAGGGATTATGGGGAATTATATGTGATTTTAAAAAGGTAATGGTTTAATGGTTTAATAGATAGAAAATGTTTGATAATGCAATGATAACAATATATTTAAGATATATAAGTGAATTAGTGATTTTAATCAAAGTGTAGTATTGTTGATTGTCTGTATACGATTGATGATTCATTTTGCTATTAATTTTATTTTCCCTGATGTTCTAAGATTTTTTCTAATTATTTCTTTGAGTTGTCCCCATAAATCACTATATCATTCATTATAATCCTTCTAAGCTTTTCTTCATTTTTAAAGTTAAAACCTATAACACTAAAATAAAAATTCCCTATACGTAAAGAAAATTTATCTGTTCTTATCAACCTATTAAATAAAATACTATTCCCAATAAACTTTATATTTATAAACTAATTCAAGTAAATGCCAACATAAATCTAAGACCAAAAACATTTTATTTCCAATATTTCTTATTATATCCTCACAACTTTTCCATTTTAACATAAAAAATACCTCAGCTTTTAATTCAATCTTCCTAGCTCTCATTACCACTACAAATCCTTTATCAATTCATATGATTTTTCTATAAAATTATTATATAATTCCTTATAACATTGATAATTATGCTTGAAATCCGTGTAGGGAAAAATTTCGTCTTGGGAAAAATTGGTTCAGGTTCTTTTGAGGAAATTTTTTTAGGTATTAAATATAAACATTCAAAACAACGAAGAAGTTGCAGTAAATCGAGAGAATATTTTTTTTCGCCATCCACAGTTAAACTGCGAGTCTAAAATCCTCAAACTTTTACAAGAAGGTGAAGGTATTCCATCAATAACTTGGTTCGGCAATGATGGAATTATAATGTTCTTATAATAGAACTCCTCGGCCCATCACTTGAAGACCTTTTTCTTTACTGTAACCATAAATTTTCTTTAAAAACGATACTTTGTATAAAAAGATAATACTAAGATGGTTTTACTTTTTGATATGGGGTTGCTTGATGTGCTGGCTTATACAAATTTGTTTTTTGTTATATTTTTTATTAAATCATACAGAATATTTTCATTACTAAAATCATATATTTATATACAATTGCAAACTTTTTCACTAAGTACTAGTCTAAAGAGTATAAAACTCTAAATATGTTTTTTCATAGAAATCATAAGAATTTAATAATTTCTACGAGATTAAATCCTTATAATTCAACATCCTCCCTATACCCAAAACATTATTCTTACCTCCTATCACCATCCTTAAAAAAATTAATAATTTCCCACAATTTCATATTCAAAACCATCTACCAACCCAAACCTAAACTTTTCCTCATCAAAACCTCCCTTTCTCTCTAAACCTAACATCAGCTATTCCTCCACAACCTCCTATCATTATCTCTCTCCTCCATAATCCCCTCTGACATTTTTCATATCGTTATAAAATTCAAATGTCTGAAGAAATCAGCGAAAGTCCAACTAAAGACTCAGTAAAATCCTTAAGCCAAGCCAACAAAATTTTAATCCAAAGCATCGAATCCACAACATCCTTATACGAAGCCCAATTCCAAACAAACACTTTTCTAGTTGAAGAAATTCAAAAATTCAAATCTTTATACAACGAATCAGTATCTTCATTTCACACAAGAGAAATATCATTGAATACATTACTAGATAAAAAAGAACAAGAACTTAAGCAATACTCAGGGGAATTAGCTTTAATGGAAAGTACATGCAAAAGATTAGCTGAAGAAAAAAAGCGACTTGAAGAAGAAATCAGTATGGTCAAAGCTGTTAATAACTGTGAAAGTATATTAGAAACTAGATGTCAATGTGAAATACAAGCACAAAAGCCATTATTAGATATAATTCTTCAAATTGATAATATTGGAAAACAATGGAGGGAAACTGAAGCTAGTGATTGGAATAAAGCCCAAGCTGTTGTTGATGAGTTACTAGGGAAAATATCTGAACTTGAAACTTCAATTGAAGCTGAGAAAGAGAAAATTATTAATTTTAATATAGAAAATGAGGAACTTAAAGAACAGATACAGATTAGTGAAAGGAATAGAATTATTCTAACTGAACTGGAAAAAGAACTTGAAAACCTTTTAGACCAGAAACAAGAAATTATAGATAAAAGAGACTTTTTACTTGAAGAACATAGGAAAATAATAGATAATGTTGATAAGGTCAAAAGTGAAAAAGAAGATCTTGTTAGGAAACTTGAAGAAGTCCATGAAGAACTAGTCACTGAAAGAATGACATCATCACAAAATTATGAAGTTTATGTTAAAGAAAAAGAAAATTCTGATAAAATATTAGCAAAAATCACCCAGGAGGAAATGATTAACTCAAGACTTTCTGAACAATTAGAAGTCGAAAAAGAAAATTATGCTAAATTACTTATAGAATTGAATAAAAACAAAGATTTAGATGCTGTACTTGAGACAACATTAAAAAATTTAGATATGGAAGGAAGTGTTGTTAAAACTGATTCAGGATATGAACATAATGGGACATTAGTTAATTTATCTTTACATCATGAATGTTTTATTGTGGTTAAAGATAAAAATGGTCCTTTACCTTTGACAGATTATTTAAATAGTTCTGTACTTAATGTTCCGGCTGTTAGGAAAAATCTTCCTGAGAAAAAAACGGAGAATAAGACTTTTGATGGTAAGGATCAGGAAAAGACAAAAAGCCCGATTAGGGTTTTACACTCGCCGGCTTTGTCGCATGTACTTAAGTCGCAGAAGACCCCATTACGTGATAGGAATACCTCTTTGCCAGAGAAAAGAAAGGGTAAATAGTATTAAATACTTGATATATGAATGATTTTTAGAGGGATGATATGGGAATTTTATTTTTTTTAAATGGTAGGATTGATAGAAAATTGATTTTGTGGGATATATAGAGATGATTGTTTTGCTGTTTTTTTTTTTGTGTTGAATTTTATGTTTTCAAGAAGAAAATTTTGTATGGTAAGATAATTTATGGTTTATCAGTAATGATTGATATAAATTATTGTAAAGTGCAGTTTAGTTTGATTAAATATAGGAAAATATTGTCGGGTCTGAAAAGAAAGAAATATATGTATTTTATGATTGTAATATTTATGTAAATTATTTTTTAATAAACTTAATTTGCAAATAGTAAAAAATTCTTCAACTTTCTAAGCTTATTTCGTTAAAAAGCATATTTTAATTCAAAAACCTAATAATAAAAATCCTTCTCAATATAATCATTATACAAAAAAAAAATTCTATATAAATCTACTAAATTAAACTAATTAAAGACTTGTTTTATTGATAGGCGGTTATTTTCTTTCTCTCTCCGAGCGACAGAGACCGACCTTGTCGATTAGCATTTTTTTTTAATGCTTCGCCGCGATACATGTCTTGTCACAATTTTCAAGCGCAGGTCTAAAATATTTTTGCAAGGACCTTTACGACTTTTTTTTACTCCAGCTTTTTTCAAAGCTTCAAATCCTAAAGTAACTCTATACTTTTTTTTAGGACTTAGACTCGAATCTTACCTTTTTCAATGTTTTCACTGCAGATTTTTTTTTTAATCTGAGAGAATTCATTATAAACTGCGATGTTTTTTAGGTGTAGGATACTATAATTTCTATAAGAGAATTTATAGAACTACTGACTATATCTTTTTTTCTCTTGACTTAATCGATATTTTTTTTTGCACAAATTAAATCGATTTAAGTGAGACAAAAAAAACTGAGAATTAAAAGCCACTCGAAAATTCTCGTTTTTTTTTTTCTACCATAATACCTTGAAACAGGATATTGGTTTTTTCCCTTGGACTGGAAGGTTCTTGACTTTTGTCTTGGGACCTTTTTTTTTTTCTGAGCATAAGAGCGTGGGCTTAAGGGAGAGGGGTTGCACAGGGTGAGCAGAGAGGGCTTTATCAACTTTTATGTTTATTTATTGGAAAAATTCTGGAAACACATGAATCTGCATGATGGAACCAAGAATTGAGGATAGGCTTTTTATATTTTTTTCTAGCCTTAAATGGCTTTTCTTCAACCATACCCTACAAATATGGTCCATCTCGTGAATTGGGGGGGGACCTAGCAAAAGCTTCACGAGTGGACCATATTTATTACAACAATAGCTTACATATTAAACTTTTAGCATATCAAAAATGAATTCCTAACTTTGATTATTTTATTTTCAATTTTCAAACCAAAGGATTAAGTTTATCCAGCTTAAACAAAAATATATTTAATACCTTTAGTCTATAGGTTCAAATATAAGAAAAAGTTTTTTATAGGACAAATTTGTAGAATGCGTAAATCCAAACTGATAAAAAGCTTTCTTTCATTATAAAGTCTTGAAAAATCAAAGTTTAGCTGATATTGAATGTATTAGGAGAATTTTATATGTATCAGAATTGTTTTTTTAAGTATGGTGAGATAATCAAGATGCTGATAAGGGTATAAGAGTTATTATAAAAGATAAAAATATTTAAAGTAGTCGTGGCGAGTGATTTTAGGATTTTGTTAAGTATTTTGTGACTAGATACAGGATTTTGATATAGATTTTATATGATTTTTAAATATAGTTAATACTTATAGTTATTTGGGGATTGGCAATGAGTGAAAATTAGAAGTTTTTAAAGGTATTAGATTTTAATAAGAGGTTTTCGAATGGTTTTCTATACAAATTTTTGGTTGGTATGATGATTGGGAAAAGTTGGAGTATAAAAGTTATATAGAAAAATGAATGATTTTATTCAGATTTTTAGGATAGGTTTAAGGATAGGATTTGTAAAGTTTGAAGATAAATAAGATAAGCTAATGAGTCTTTTACAATATTTATAGAAATATAATTATTATATTTTTTTGATATTGGAATAGGGTGTTAAGATAAAGTGTAAAACTTATGTTGTTTTGAAGTATTGTGATATATTTATTATAAAATGATATTCAGGGATTTATATTTATTATTATATACACTCAAAGCTTAAAAAAGGTAAGCCTTAAATTAATATTTTGATAAATTTTACTTTATTACAATACAAAATATAATAACAACAATCACAAATTCCAATGACAATCATCACAAATAACATATAAAAAATCCAAAACCATGATTAAATTTATCTATCTAATTCTCTATTACTTCCTTAATTTCCGGATACTGCTGCACCCATTTCTTAATAGCTTTAGACCCATCAATAATCTCTTCTCGTTTTTTCTCTTTGACATTCCACATAAAAACTTGTTTATTCTTGCATTTAGACACTAGAAAAATGCAATCATTAGTAAACTTTACTTTTACTACAGATTGCCCATGTCCTGCGAAATCTGCATAAACTCTTTTTTTCTTTAAATCCCATACTTTAACTGTTGCATCATTAGACCCTGATGCTGCATATCTATCATTTGAACTTATACAAACTGTATTTACTTGGCTTGTATGACCTTCAAAGACACAAATTTCGTTTTTTTCTTCAATATTCCAAACTCTAACTGTAGAGTCTAAAGATCCTGAGACTAATATTTCAAAATCACTAGTATAAGCTAAACTTGTAACTTTATCAATATGCCCAGGTAAAGGAGTTTCAAACGATTGTCCTGACATGTTCCATATTTTAACAGACTGGTTAGAATGAGATATGGTATCTGAAGGATCGCCACAAGCTATGAGTTGACTTCCATCATGAGTCAAAAGTGCTTTTTTAACTTGTTTAGGGAAAAACTCTACATCTGCAACTTTATCTTTGTGCTTTTTTAGGTTCCAAATAAGGACATTCCCTTCATTGCACCCAATAACAAGTAGTTTATCATCTCCGGCAATCTGCAATGAACGAGGTGTATTAGCACTATCTTCACTTATCGGGATCAAATACTTAATACTCTTCCTACTCATACTCCAAACTCTTGCTGTCTGATCTACAGATACAGAAACCATATAAGCATCATCATTTGTTATAGAAACTCCTGTAATAGCCCCTTTATGTCCTTCTAAAGCAACATCAAGTTTTTTCTCAATAAAATTCCATAATCTGACCTCATTATCACTACACCCAGTAACTAAAGTTTTATTTTTTTTACACAAAGCTGCACATGTTACATTAAAATTCTTACTTGAAAATTCAAACAATTCTTTTCTTTGATCTAAAGAATATACAACAACTGGTAAACTTGCCCCTAATATACTCTCTTTACTTCCACATGCTAGAGCATATTTGTTATCATGAGATATTATTATTGATCTTACTTGTCTTAAATCAGATTTTATTAGTAACTCATGCTTTCTTAAACGGAAATTCCACAAATGAACACCACTTGAGTTTCCTGATACAATGTAACTATTATCAGATGATATTGAAAGACAATCAACTGAACCTGATTCACCTCTCATGACAAATTTTTGAGTTTTTTTACTTAGGCTCCATACATGAATACTTGAATCTTTACATCCGATTATAAGGTATTTGTTGTCTTTTGATATAGTTAATGTGTTTGCACCACCACCATAGTTTTCAAGGTGTAGACCATGGAAATGCTCGATTTCTGGTATAGCTTTTGAGATATTATCGAATTGAATTGATTTTAATGACTTTTCAGCCCAGAGTTCCTGATTGTAAAAGTTGTGGAGCTCGGCTTTGAGCTGATGCTGTATGTGTTTTTTATAGACCATTTTGGTGGTAAGTAGGCTTTGAAGGGTCTCTAGGTCTTCAAAGGAATAATCGCTTTTGAGAAGTAATTCTGAATAAGCTAAGGATTTATGTTGTAAGCTATTCACAGTTTTCCCATGTAATTCTTCAACATTTCTAATAATGTTGCTTTTAATTTTATTAAGCTTTACACAGACATTCTCAATAAAATTACTCCTATGGGAAATTTCTTGATTTATAGCTTCAGTATCTTCTGCAGTTAATTGTGGAGGTAGCTGTACTATCGAACTCTCAGGAAAAGCACTTTTATGTGAGTCACATATGAATTCTTCAGCACTTTTGCTATACCAAGTGGCAAAGTTATCGCATTTCGTACAAGCTTTCATACTTTATATTAATGGTTCATATTAAGAATAAAAATCACGACTATGGGTAAATATATTTTTTATAAAGTTTCACTAAATCGCTTTTATAATTATTTATATATGTATATATATAAATCTAATAACCTACACTTATTTAAAGCTAAAACATATCTTCTATAATCAAAATTTTGAAAATTTTATTAAGTCTTTAGAATATATAAGTTATAATAGTTAGATTTAAAGGTAAAAACAATATCTTATAGGTTTTATAATCGAATTGAAGAGAAAGATTAGGATTTCAGCCATTTATAGTTTGAGGAATTTCTTAGAAGACATTATATAATTATTATTTGATATAGAAATTTTATTGTATAAACATTTTGATAAAAACCTAATAAACTTGGAGAAGTGATTTTTTTTGATAGGATTTTATGTTTTGGTATAGATTGTAAATAGATGATGCTTTTAGAGATTTTTGGTTTTGAGATAATTTTACTGAGATTTTTAAGGAGGATTTATGGGTGTAGATATTTTTTGTTGTTGTTTAGATAAGAGGATAAGTGCTATAGAGGAAATTTAATTTGGGATTTAGAGTTTAGTATGATAGGCTCTTTGTAATATTGATGGTTATAAGATTATTTATATTATAAGAGATAAGTATTGATAAATTGATTATTAGAAAAGTTGGTAAGGAATTTTATTGGGTCTAATTTATGGACAGGAACTTGAAATTCGAAATAAATTTTTGAAGTAAGGATGATTAAAGATTTTTAGGATAGTTTTAGTATATTTTATGTTAGAAATGTTAGTAAAAGGTTGAGATTAAGTTTAAGGGGTTATATTTTTTTGATATGGTATGAATTTTTATAGAGGTAGGGTAGAAGATTATGATTTTTTTATATTGGATGAATGCAAAGTATAATTTTATGTTTTCTGATGAAATATTTAATTTCGGGATAATATAAAAAGTCAAGCAAGATTTTGCCCTAAAGATTGGATAATAGATTTTATACTGGGAAAAAAAGTTAGTTATTATATCAAAATCATACTTTTGGAATGAAATCTAATAAATATTAGTTTTCTGGTATAGATATCATATTAAAATCTACCATATTTTTGCTAAAACTAAGCTATACTAATCTTAACCTATAATCTCTCTCTGAGTTATTAAGACTCAAAATCTTGCCAGGCGGTTGTTTTCTTCCTCCCTTCTTCATCATCCAAGGTAGTATTTTTTTTCTCAACAAAATTCTTCATTCCTGTATCTCTTTTAAAATCCCGGCTAGTCTTGGGTCTTATTTTCTCACAAAATGCTTCATCTAAAATTTCTATCATAATTTGACTAACTTTGCATTGAGAAATTTCAAATAAATCATTTTCTTTTTGTGACAAAACTTGCAATACTTTATTTCTCTCATAAAGTTTATCAGATTTCGCTTTTATATAGTTTATTATTTCATCTAGAAGCGTAAGACCATTATGAGTTCTAGACTTTTTATCCCCTGTATAAGTAATTTCTAAAATCTCTTCAAGTTTTTCTTCCGCAACTGTTTCTTGTCTGATTTTCTGATTAATATACTTTATGAACTTTGGAAGTAAGCAAATAATTTTTATCATAAGTCTTGCTTTAATTTTATTTGCTTTAAGATTTAGTTTATAGCAAAAACTGTTGTAAAGGTTGAATATAGGCTGGAAATTTTCATCAGTTGTCATCCCGTTTATAACATATGATGTAATGAGTTTGTTGACGCAGTTTTCTATAAAATATTTTTTAGTTGTATTTTCAGAGAACCTGTTTTTGTAGCAATCTGCTAGAAAGCTATTTTCTTTACAAGGCCTTCCTTTCTTCTTGGGGAAATTTCCCTGTTTTTTACTATGGTTTTTATTCTTCACCATCTGAAAGCAAATATTATAACCTTTCATTTTTCATGTACATCAAAAGCATAATATTAGCATTTTTTAACACTTAATCATCAAAGCCAGGGACAAAATTATTTATCAAAAACATTCCTAAGAATTCCCTTAAAAAAAAACTATCCTATGAAAGTAAAACCTTAATAATAATTTACATTAAAATAAACTTATATTAAATCTAAAACCATACATAAAACTTTCATCTGATAATCACGATTTCCTCTCAAATCACAATACTTTATCTTCACCCAATAATATGGAGTTAAACAGAATATTGTTTCCAGCTCCTAAACCTTCATACAACATCAACCTATTCCCTGGTGAATTCATTGCAATTCCTAGAAAAATTTCAAAAGGATCTATTCCAATCCCATGTTTATTTTTATCTACAGTTAGAGGTTCAAGTAAAACCATGATATACTTTCATGGTAATGCTGAAGATTTAGGTATGTCATATGAACTATTATGTCACTTATCAAGTGCTTTAAGAATGCATGTAATTGGTGTAGAATATCCAGGTTATGGTATTTATAAAGGTAAATGCACAGAAAAGAAAATCCTTAGCGACAGTGAAGATATTTATAATTATTTGACTGAAAATATGAATATTAAAGGGGAAAATATAATTTTATTTGGTCGATCAATTGGAACAGGTCCAGCAACATGGCTTGCTTCAGAGAAAAATGTTGGTGGATTGTTGCTAATGTCTGGGTATACATGTATTAGAGAAGTTGCTAAAAGTATAGCTGGTAAGGTTTTTATGTATTTTATTAAAGATCGTTTTAGGAATATAGATTGGATTAAAAAAGTTAAAGTACCTGTGTTTATAATACATGGACAAAGTGATACTTTGATACCTTATGATCAATCTATACAACTTTATAAAAACTGCAATAGCCCATCTTCGCTTCTTTTACCTGAAAGTATGAATCATAATGAATTTGATTTTTTTGATGACTTGACCATTCCTTTTTCTATCTTCCTAGCACAGTGTGGAATAAATTATGAGTTTGGTCTGGATAATGGGTTTATTAAATTTCCTTCAGATATCTTTTTTAAATATGATAAACCTGAAGATAGTACTTTGAGAAGCGAAACAATTTAATGAATAATCATGTTTTAATGATTTCAAGAGACCTAATGATATATTATTTTAGATATTAAATATAAGTGTAAGTTTATTTTCTTAGGATAATATTTTGTTTTAGTTATAGTTTATAAGTGATGATAATGTGTGAAAAAAGTAATAAAATATTGGGAAAAAAGTGTTGTTTTGATATAAAATATGAAAGGGTTTAAAAAAAAAGTGGATAAGAGAATATAAGCAAATTGTTTGTGATAAATAACATGATTCGATTTTTTATCATATTGACAAATTAATAAAGGATTGTGTAAAATCATGTAAATATATAACCAAATAAGTTATTTACCTTGAATAGTGTGTATAATTAGCCTGATGCCATTGAGACAAAATCGAAAATTTCATAAACCATAAGCAGAATTACTAATTCTAATAAAATATTTATAGTTAACTAAGTCTTTATATACAAACTGATAATTATATATATTCAATCTTTTTGTATACATCTGTATATTATAAGTACTTATATCAGGTTTATATTTAAATAATCCAATCTCCTATTTTCTCTCTAAAATACACTAAAAAAATATCAATTTTTCTATAAATCAAATCTAATTTAATTACTAAGAACTAAACCTATCTAAACTCAAAACACAAACTATTCAAGTACTTTTTTCTAGGATCAGGTGTTTTCCTCCATGTAAAAATACCCTTTTCTCCATTTTCATCTTCATCAGTTTCTTCATCTATTATCTCTTCAATAACATACGGATATACTCTATATTTATTCTTTGAAATACCTTGAAACTTTTTATGATTATAAATTTCATATAAGGGTTTTAGTTTTCTAGAAACTAAAGAATTGAATTTAGACCTTATAGACTGCTCTTGTACAATTTCAAAAGGCAAAGGCTTTGAGAGTTTTGTAATAAAGCTTTTGGTTCTTCTTTTATAACTTCCCTCAAGCATGTAAGTAGGCGTATTCTGATTCTTCTGCACAAGTGCAGAAGGTATTTTTTTTGAATATCGAATACGATGATGCTTATCTCTGTCCTGTATTGCCAGTGCATTCAGGTGAGTTTGAGGATAGAAGTTTTTGTAAACCAGGTCACTTTTTCTTAAGGGAAAAATTGTTACCATTGATATCTAAATTACAATAGTTAGATAAAAGGAGCAATTTAATGTATCATATTTTACTAAAGTTTATATACAATCATATGAAAATTATTATAGAGCAAATATTAAGCATAACAGTTTTTTAGAGGGAAATATAATTTATATTAAATAAATGCTAAGATTTGACAAAGAAAGAATTATATGGTATAAAGATAGTATTATTTAAGTTTGTTTATGTTATTATATAAGTTGATTTATATGATGATAATATTTTTTAAATATTTGAAAAGTTTTTAGGTTAGTGAGAATAGATTTAAAATGATTTTTATTTAATGCTATGATGAAGATTATTTTTGGATACTGAGGCAATGATTTTATTAGTCTATAATAAATTTATTTAATTTAAACTTTAGTACCAAGTAAGCTACTATTTATACACTCCGTATAAATTGTAAATACTATTTTCTAAGATTAAAACTATATAAAATAAACTTCAACAAATCAAAATAATTACAATTTAATGTTTTCATACAACTTAACAGGATATTAAATTTAAATATTAAACATAAGAGTAAGCTTATTTTCTTATAAAAAATAGTTTTTTAGTTATAATTTATAAGTTATACTATTTTTAAAACAACAATAAAGATCGAGATACTAAAAGTTGATGCTATTTTTTAAACAACAATAAAAATCTAGATATTTAAAAGTTGATGCTAATTAAAATTTTAAAGAATTTTTTTATCAAAGTAGATATTTTATATAACAAAATCGTTTGTAATAAATGTGTATAATTAGATTTTCGATATGTTTTAATATATTAAAAAATAAGTGAAGCGTTTACAAGTTGTGAGAAATAAATTTTTAAATCATGGCTATAGAATTAAAATCGAAATCACTATTTCTAAGGAAAATTATATTTTTAGCTTTACAATTTCTATATAAACAACTATTAAATTCATTCAGCAAATTCATCAAAATTTACTTATTTTATATCCTAATAACAGCTAAATATTTATATAACAAATTCTTCACAACTGCTCTCCAAACATACTAAAAACACAATCTAAAAATCTAAAATATTATTAAATAAACATAAAAACGATTTAATCATTACAATTATACCTTTATTAATATTAAGATAACTTAATATTCAAATATTTATTCTAGGTTCAGGAGTTTTCTTCAAAAAATCAATATTTTTTTCTCTATTTTCATCCTCTTCATCAGCTTCTTCATTCTCAATCTCTTCAATAAAATACGGATATAAATTATGTCTAATCTTTGATATATGGTGAAATCTATTGTGACTATAAATTTCACGCAAAGGCTTTAGTTTTCTTGAAACCAAAGAATTGAAATTACCTCTCGCATATTGTTCCTGTGCAATTTCAGAATGCAAAAACCTCATGTGTCCAGAAATAAAACTTTTGATTTTTCTTTTATAGGTCCCCTCAAGCAAATATGCATGCCTTATATTATCCTGTTGTTCACAAATAAAAGGACCTTTTTTTGGATGTAAAATACGAAAACATTGTTCTCTATCTTGTTTTGCTTGGCGGATTTGAGGGTATGGACTTTTATTTATCATTTTTTTATCTTCTCGGAGAAAAATTGTTACCATTTATATCTGTGTTATATCTAGATAAAATTAGTATTCCAACATATTATTTTATATATAAGTTTATCTAGAAATTATATGTAAATATATAAGATTTGCCATTAGATTTGATATGTTTTTATGATTTCTGATTTTTAGGAGAAATAAATTCAAATTCAAATTTATAAGAAATAAAGGCTTAAGGTTTTGATAATAAAGATTTATGTAATAAAAGTAAGGCTTATACGATATTTTTATAGTATTTTATAAGTTAGTATGTAAGATGATAGTACTTTTAAGATGGTTCGGATATATTTGTTGTATAAATGGAGCCACCAAATATCAAAACTTAGACTATTATATATCCTTCTTATCTAAACTCTAAACATTTAAAATCAGAAGGACTGAAAGTCCTAAAAAACATATCAAAAAAAGCCTAATTTAATAGAAATATCAAAAGTTCTAAGTTTTTTTTTAAACTCCATCATTGTCTTGAAAACAAAACTTACCCTCAAGATATCCTTGAGCATAAAGGGTAAATTTAAGCTTTTTGATGATTTAAAAACCTTTGAATAGTGAAATTTCTAATAGTAATCATTACTAAGAAACTCAGCTTTTAAAGATAACTTCTGAATATATTCTAAGGCATAAGTCTAGAATTTAGCATGAAGAAACTAAGACTAAGAAAAAAGAATATTTTTTTCGAAGTTCTTGTGCAAAGTAAATATATTTGGAGATAAGTTTCAGACGGTTTTGACGATTTAATATAGAAAAACTTTAGGTTTTTAGACATTGAATATTAGATTATTAAGATTTATAAGGTAGATGAATATATATATATAAAAGTTATATGTGATATAAATATGATGGACTTTCATAAAGAAGAGCTATTATATTTAGCACGAATAGCAGAGCAAGGGGAAAGGTATGATGAAATGATCCAATTTGTCAAAGATCTTATTATTGGGCAAACTGATATGTCATCTCAAGAAAGAAACCTACTCTCTGTAGCATTTAAAAACGCAGTAGGCAAAAGACGTTCTTCACTTAGAATAATTGATAACTACAGCATTAGAGATGAAAAAAAAAATATCGCCACAAAAAAAATCTATCTTAGTAAATATCGTATGCAAATAGACACAGAATTAAAATTTCTATGTAACGATGCAATTGAAACTATAAATAACCTTCTTGAAACAATTGAAGATGTTGAAAACAGAGTATTTTTATTCAAAATGAAAGCTGATTATTATAGATATATGTGTGAATATGATAGAGGGGAAATAAAAGATGCTAATTGTGATAAGGCACAAGAGTACTATGAAAAAGCTACAGAAATTTCTAAACAACTTTCTGAGGTAAACCCAATAAGATTAGGGCTGATGCTGAATTTTTCTGTATTTTATTATGAGGTAAAGAATGAAAAAGATACAGCTTGTGATATGGCTAGGAAAGCATTTGATGAAGGACTTACTGAACTTGATAATGCTAATGAGAGTTATTATAAAGAAGCGACTATGATTTTACAGCTGTTTAGGGATAATTTATCTTTGTGGACTTAATATAAAATAACTGAGAGATTATTTTTACTATAACCGAGTGGTAAAACCTTTATAAATTTTTATTACATAAACTTTTTATATACTTCAATCATAAATATATAAAAAAATAGCATCATCAAAACTAAAAGTAAAAAAAAAATTACAAGTTTTTAATGATACTTTTTTAATAATCTTATATAATAATACATATCCTAATAAATCCACTAATAAAAAATCTTATTCATATATTATTCACACTGTGTTTTAATCTTATATCTTTTATATAATAACTTAAGTTATTTATACTACAACATCAAAAAATAAACTGATAATATAACAAATTCTACCTTCAAATTTGTATTTCCAAATCTTCCAAACAAAATCATCTTCCATCTCAGGATCATATCTCTATAAGCAGTTCATAAAATCCTTTAGTTAAACTACATATCTGTCAGTAGCCAGATATCCAACAACATCTTCCAAAGTTTTCAAATTATCAAACACATTATCTTCAAAAATAGTTGAAAACTCATGCTCAATAGATGTCAAAAAAGCAACTCTTTCAAATTCATCTAATTTAATTCCTGTAAGAAGATTAGTTTTCCAATCAATTTTCTTCAAGTCAACTTTTTCAAAATGCCTCAGAATATGAAAAATCCTTGTTTTTATCTCGCTTACAGGTAAAGTTTCATCTTGAGTATTATAGTCTCCAAAGTGATTATTTCTAAGTTCAGCATTGATGATTTTTGAAGGATTAATACCATATTCATCAATATCAGTTTGCCAATAGATTCTTGGGACTGATTTCCACTTTTCATTTATTTCATGATCATGTGGGCTTAATTGATAACCTCTTTCTTCTGGAGTTTCATCAAATGTTAATGTTGATTCAGTGTATTGCCACCAATTTTTCGTGTCCTTTTCGGTTGGGTCTTCCCAGCCATAATACCGAGTTAAACAACGTAGACGAGCAATTCTACCAATCATTATTATTTGTTGTAATGAAAATATGATATTAGAAGTTTTCAAGTTGTGTTAAGATATGGCTTTTAGGTTTTAAGGTATTTTATAAGAAAAAAATTAGGAGGTTGTTGCTTAATGATGATAGAGAGGAGGGGTTTTTTATAAAAAAAGTTGATGTTATTCTGTGAGATTGGGAAATTTTAATAGTTTTTGATTTTCGGTATTGCTGATATAAAAAAGAAGCTATATGTAAATTTACTATTGGAAATTTAGTTTTTAGTATAGTGGAGGATGAAGATGTTTGCATTTTTATACATTAGCTTTTCAATATGCTAAATTAATACTTTTTTTTTGATAAATTCAGATGGAAAATTTTGATGTTTATATAATATGTAATATTTTTCATATAAAATATCAGCCCTTATAACAAAGTGATTGTTACGATTGATATTTTATGGTTTTAATGATTATTTTTATGTAGTCAAACAGTTATTTATAATTTTATATATGAAATTTATGTAAAGTTTCTTATTATGTTCAAATCGATTATTTAAATACTTAACGTTGAAGATAAGTTAATTTTAAAATTTAAAATAGAAATATAGTATCACAATTTGAGAATATGCTTTTAAGTTCTTATATATCTGAGTTTATTCTGCTTCAATTCATATTATTATAAGATATTTAAGTCTTTACGATTCAGATTTTATAATCTGAAATATGTTTGTGTGATTTCTTTAAGATATAATATTGATTTCAAATATGATTAACCTTAATAAAAACAATATTTTTTTTATGCTTATATAAAATTCTTTGAGATCCTAAATTTTTTAAGTGACTGGAATCCTTTTTGTACAATAAAATTACTACAAATAAACATTAGAGTTGTTTCTATGGTAACCTCATAAAATTTTACATAAGTAAAATAGTTAAAATTATCATCATTTATATTTTGAATTTGGTAAAACTAAGCTAACAAACAAACTATCTTTTTTATCACAACCTTCCAAATTCTCACCTGACCAAAAGGGAAATCGAAATATCACACAAAAAAAACCCATCCTAATGACAACTTTTCCATCCTAAAATCCTAAAAACTATTACATTTCCCAAATCCCAAAACTTTCACTACTAAACCATATCATAAATACCAAAAAAAAAAACTACTCAAACCACATGAACTTAACTTATTCCCTAAACCTACTCAGAAATCATTACCGCAAATGAATAAATTCCAAATCCTAAAAACAAGCATCCAGTAAAAAGATTAGTCCACATCTCATTCACATATTTACCAATAACCCTTCCTAAACCAACAGCTAATAATCCACATAAAAGCATTGCAAGTGATGCTCCAATAATAACTGCTTCAGGTGAAAAAAGCATTGATAAAGACAAAGTTGCAAATTGACTAACATCACCAAGTTCAGCCATAAATATCAATAGTGTTGTTTTTATAAGTACTTTCCACCAACCTGCCTGCAAAAGAAGTGGCTCAAGTTTTTCTTGTTCATTTTCACTGTCTGATGAATCTGAATCATTATTCTTAGATGATTCTTTATAAGCTTCATAGAATGATACAAATGAAAAAACTAAGAATGCTAAAGTGGCTATAAGGTTTAAATAGAATGTAGGGAGTAATGTAACTGCATTGCCTAGGTATGCTGATATGATGATTAATGGGGTTAAAGCTATTTGATTGCCTAGGACTATTGCTGAAAGTGACTGTTTTTGAGCGAGGATTGCTAGGATAATAAAAGTCCTATCTCCGATTTCTGAGATGAAAATAGCTAAAAATGAAGACCCTGCTCCTTTTAAAAAGCTTTCCATTAAGTTTAATTTGTATTAGTTTAAAATGGTAATGCTAGGAAATTGAATTAACTGTTATTAAATGAAATTATTTGATAATTGAAGATTTTAAACAGTGTGGAATTGTAGATTTTATGTTTTAAGATTAATGATTATGATATTATGTGTTTTTAAAGAGAAATAATATAAGAAATTTAATTTTTGGGATTTACAGGGTTTGTTTTATCATTTTTGTTGTGATTTTTTTACAATTATAAATGATTTTTTATAGTTATATATGTTTATTTTAGTATGAAAGTATTTTATTTTTTTTTCTAGTAGAGTTGTTTCAATAACTTTAATGAGTACTAATCCATATACTTTAAAACCATGAAAAAAACCTTTTTATCTCACTTTGCCACAGCTTAAAAAAGCATCTTTTTTACTATCAAAAACTCAATAAAATTGTTTAATTTTATATAATCAAAACTACAAGACAATTTCGCACTAACCCTATTTTTTATGAAACAATAAATCATCTTCTCAAGTTTTCAACCACCCTAAAGCTTCCACAAAGCAAAATTTTACACGCCAAGTCTTTTCTTATTCAAAAAAACTATTTTTTCATCTAAATCCGCCTTCCTCAAATAAAAAAATATTTTTAAAAGTAAATCCTTATTCTATACAAATTTTCTTTATCCTAATAATCCTTCTATCAACTTATCAATCAATTATTGTATATTATTATTGTATATATACTTTATATAAAGGTAACAGCTTCCTCTTTTTCTATTCAAACCATTTTTTATGGTTCGAATTCCAATACAAAAATTTTTAGTTGTAATATAAATGGGATCCTGTGCATTGAAGCAGAGTAAACAATATTCGAAACATAAGAATTCAAGTGTTCTCGATACAAAAAATGTATCTGTGGTATTTAAACCATGTAGAAGATATGAAATAAGAAACCTCATTTTCTCAGCTAAAAATGCTAAGGTACCAAGGCTTAATTTGCACACCAATTCTCTTTATCTAAGAAGAATAGCTAAGAATGATAATTAATATGAAGTATTTTATGTATAAACTAATAAGATTATGTTAGTAACACTATACATTATGATGAAATTATTATAAAGATTATTGTTTTATACTTTGATAATAGGAATGAGTAGTTGAATATAAGTTTTTGAATAAAATTCATATGGTTTTTAGTTTTTATTCTGAAAGTGTTTATTGATTTTATACCTAAAGAAGAAATATTTTATGAGTATTTTTAATTTACGATAGGATCTGATGATAAACTTATGTGGTCAGGTGTAAAAACTCCTGTTAAAAGATGATAAGGATAATGGAGTTTTGTATTTCTGTTTCATTTTCCATACAAAATGTAAATTTATTTATAATTATGAACTGTTTTGTATTACCTCTTTTAAGTTTATAAAGCTTTTTATATTAATAATCCATAAACTTTTCATGGCTAAGTGTGATTTAAGAGTATTTATGAGTTTAGCTAAGGAAATTATAAAGAAAAAAATCCTTTTAGACTAAAAATTTTCTTGATTATGGTTATATTTTATTTAATTCTTTGGAATTAAGGTATGCATTCAAACACTTTTTTCTATAATTTTTTTTAAGCTTACCTAGTATTATTATTTAGCCTTTCTTTATTTATTATATTCATAAACATCAACGCTAATTTCTAGTTTCATTATATTCATAAATATCAAACACTCATTTCTAGTTTCATTATTCTTACTGTTAGGACCAATACAGAATTTCAGCGAATTAAGCCAAGAAACATAATTTCTCTTATTATTAAAGACTTTTAATATCCACAGAGGATTTATATGACAAAATCCTATTGTTTTATACCTTTAAATGCAGTTGATCCCTATGAATGCAACCAAAGAAAAAATATTTCCTTATGAATGCAATCAAAAAAAAAATATTTCCCTTATGACCTTAGTATCTTTTCTGAGCCAAAACCAGCTATTTTTATATCAGTTTCCAGCCATATCTCCAATAATTTATGCAATACATTTAATCTTCAGGTTTAATTAACCCTATGACTTGTTTAAGATTTTATATTTTACTATGAGCTTTTTTACTGCTAAGCTAATAATTTTACCCAAGGCTTATATTAGTGTAAGCCTTATCCCGACCTAAGATTGTGTTTTTGTTGTTTTAATTAATCTTTTGCATTTCTATTCAAATTATCAAGTCCCTCTGCTATAACACAAAATTTTAGAATTTTTTAATGGATAAAGGTAGAATTTTTTTGATGTATATAAATATAACAATGGGATCTTGTGTATTAAGGCAAAAGAAGATGATTACTAAGACTAAACCACAAAGACTTACTGATGTTATGAATAATTTTAAAGTGGATAGAAAACTAATGTCAGCTGAAGCAAGAAACTTGATTTATGAGATTAAAGATTCTAAAGCGCCTGTATTGAATTTGCTAATAAATCCTTTATATCTTAAAAGGATTGTAAAAAAAGAAGTGCAATATGAACAACAAAGAGACTTGTAAAAATTGGAGCTGACTGTAAATTCCACTTAATTTCATCTTACAACCTTAAATTTTACAATAAATATCATCTAAAATCGACTGTAAATTCACTTAATTTCCCACTTACAATTTTATATTCAATAAAATACATATAATCTAGTATCGACTGTAATTTTTACTTAATTCCCAATTTTGAAAAGCATAATCATAGTCAACAAAACATAAAAATTTGCAATTTCGTCCTGGTATTTGGCTTATAAAATTATTATTTATCTCTTAACTCCATATGATTATTACTTTATAATAACTATTGTTCTTTACTATTTTTGATAATATATCAACCTTAAAAACCTTTATAAATTTTCAAAACAAATTTTATTTTTCATAAAAACTTCCTATTACAATATTATCTTACTTTATAGTTTTTTACCTTATAAATATTCTACTTACTTGTGTCTTTTATATATTAAAGATAATCATTTTGAGGGAAAATACAACAAATTTGTGTTAAATATTTGTTTTTATGTTAATATAATTTTATTATTAGACTTTTGATTTTAATTTTAATATCATTTCCAAACTTATGGTAAAGTGATTTACGGTAACTATAATTACTGTATAATTATTAAGCATTATATAAACTGTGTGTAACTAATACTAATGATAATATGAACTGTGAGAATACAGTTTGCATATGAAAATAGTATAGTTTTGTATTATAAGAGAGAAAAAAATTTGAAAATATTGAATATAAATTACAGTTATCGTATCTTAAAGGGCCAATTTTCAATAAAATCTTTGAAATTGTTTGAAGTATTATATAGAATATATATTTGATTTGCTATATAACACTTCTAGAACTAAATGCCCAGTTTGCTATGAACACCATAAGAACTTCAAAGTATGCCTAAAGCAAGCTGGATTCTTCAAGAAAATAAGGTGAACACAAGACTTCCCTCCATCATCTTGACGCTAAAGAAAAGAAACAGTAAAGACCTCCTCAGCCAAGTAAAGAGTTGCATAGCCAGCGACAACAAGTGATTTAATATACCGAATCTGCCTAAAGAAAGAGATTGTAGGACAAACCTCGATCGGACAAGGTTTAAACCATATCACCTTAACTACCACCTACTTTAAACTTTGATTTGCTATGATTTGAAAGCTAAATAAAATACATAATTTAACTTATATATACACAATAGCATTAGTATACTTTAAATCCAAAATTATACATGAAGTAATAATAACAAAAAATCAATTTTAGATTTTCTAATAAAAATATACAAAATACAATAAACCTAATTATAAACACATAGTTCCTTAAACAACACTTTTAAATTTTTAAGTATAATAACAATCAAACATTCATTATATAAAATACTTAACTATCTTTAAAATTAAAAAAGTCTACAATTTTTCATGCACAACTTATATGATGATTTTAGCCTAAACTACATTTACCCTTATCTTCATCATTCCAAATATATTTCCCTTTATAACTTCTTCAGCTTATTTCCTATTTTAAAATCCTACCTCAATCATCTATTAAAAAATCTTATATTTAAACCTTCTCTCAACCCATCCTTACAACTCTCTATCCTCACCTTCAAAACCTTTCATCAAATATATTTTCTTATAATTCTTACTTATCTTATACACCCCAGCACATCTCTTCCATCATTTTTAATCCTTGGCTTATATATTTATGTTATTTTAACGTTCTACTAGGAAAGTCATCCCAATTCTTCCAAACAAATTATTAAAGTTTCTTTTAAATAAAGAATAACTAGGCCGATCTTAAAGTTCTAGTATGACTAATGAAATTCGCAAACACTATAGTCAAAACTACACAAAGGACGTATACTTGAAGTATTAGCTTTTTTTATCAGTAATTTTGTTATAATTATCTTTNAAGTATTAGCTTTTTTTATCAGTAATTTTGTTCTAAACCAATTATAAAACTGACAGACTTGATATCTTTGTGAAGGTAGTTTTTTGAATACAAATACTCGAGTCTAGATATGATTTGGTCTGATAGCGACTGTTTTAAGTGAAAATTTAGGCTTGTAGTAATGCAATAGGGTACAAGTATTCCATAAAATCGTATTGTCCTATCAAAACAACTTGATAAAATCTTAAAAACATAATAACGACAAGACTTGAATCCAAAACCTTCCAACCGGAAGTTAGTTGCTATCGATTGCCCCATAAAATCGTTCAATATAATAAATCTTCATTCATAAATATGCTTCCAACCATCGATATTATTAAAAAACTTACACCCTCAAGTCAAATAATCTTATAAATCCTTATATTTTAACGTACTCTTCAAAGTTTAAAAGGCTTAATTTCAATTGTTTTTTAAAGGTTTTCTAAACTCACAGCAGATTCTTCTTTAAAAACACTATTTTTATCGTCTATAAATGGCAGATTGCAGTAGCTCTGTAAGCATCAACAATAAATTGGAAAATAACTATTTTCGGCTTTTAGGCCTTGGCACTAACGGTAATCCATACATTCAAGGCCCCGGATATAAAGGAGAATTTGATTGGAGAAGTCTATTTGCAAGTAATCAGAGCCAAATAAATGATTTCACTATATACTATTACATAGGATGTGATTTTATATATTATCACGACAGAAGAATATTAATTTGTACAATAACCATAAATCCTCTAAATGATTTGTTCATAACAGAAAGCGAATTTAACACTAGAGTTCCTTTTTCAAATACAAATTTCCCTCAAAACAAAGATTTCGCTGATTGCTTTGTTTCAAATATGTACTTTTGTACTAAAGGATCAGCTCTTATGTTAGGGCATTTCGAATGTTTACTGAGAACTAATCATAATCCATTATTATTAGAAAAACTTCTTCCATCAAAGCCTAAACTTCCATTTAAAAACCATTATAAAGCACTTTTTGATTATCTTCTTGCTAACACAAAAGAATCTAAAGAATTAAGAGCTAATCTTATAAGCAAATATACAGATTGTGATTTAGATAACCCAAGTTCTATTCAAAAACTTGCTGATTATTTTAATGTTGGAATATGTGTGATTAGTATAAAAAATCAAATTGAATATACTAAATATATAATTCTTCCAGAGTTTCCAGAGATAACCCCAATACCAATTATTAAATTAATCACATGTGGAATTTATACTTGTGTTTTGTATTCAAATATTCAGAATGAATATGATGGGTTTGATGAAACTGGGAAAATTAAAAAAAGTTATGAAAATGAAGTGATACTTGACTCATTTTTTACAGTCGAAGAAACTTCTAAAGTTAAAAACTCTGAGTTTATAGAAATTATTGATATCTTATCAACCTGTTTTTTTAATGAAAATGAGAAAAAAAACACTGAAAAACTAACTAATGTTATAAAGAAAATAGATTCAAATGAGGAATTAAAAGCAATACTAAGTAATTCAGTGCCGAATTTGAAAAACGCGATAGATAAAATAAGCAAGAGTGGATTATCGAACCAACCAATAAAAGTAAAGTATGAGGAAAGCAAAAATAATATTGTGAGTGATAAAAAAGTTGAAATGCCATCTCCAATAATCAAACAATATGATAAAATATCTTTAAATGCTCAAAAAAGTATTTTTACAAATAATAAAGGGCCTACAAGCTATATAGCAAATCCTCAAAGTATGAATTATGCACCGAATTATTCACAGAAAGCTACTGATTATATATCATCTAATTACCCTAATAACTATAATGTTATTCCACAAAATAATAAGACAGTAATTAATCAAGGTGTTAATACTAACCATACTGTTATTCAACAAAACAATAAGACAGTAATTAATCAAGGTGCTAATACTAATCATACTGTTATTCAACAAAACAATAAGACAGTAATTAATCAAGGTGCAAATAATAACCCTCTTAAAAGTGGATACCCAATTAATAATATGTATCNTAATTAATCAAGGTGCAAATAATAACCCTCTTAAAAGTGGATACCCAATTAATAATATGGAGAAAGTTCCGGATGAGGGTAAAAGAAACTCATATGTTAGTCAGACCCAAGTTAAGACTGATTCAACAAGAACTATAGTTGTGCAAAGACAGAATCTGGGGAAGGTAGTTTGTGGTTCTTGTAAAAAAAATAAAAAATGTGAAGTTTTTCATGATTCATGTATTATATGCCAAGGATGTATTATTGAGTCTATCCATAGTAAGAATTCTAAGTGCTTTTTATGTGGGAAATCAGTAATTCTAAGTGTCAAGAGTAAATTTACTTCTAAAAAAGAATGGGTTTGTGATTCTTGTGGTAGAACTGGTAAAGCTCGTAAACTAGAATGTGGATGCTTGCTTTGTGAAGATTCATGCTCAAAAAAAGCCCATAACTGCACTTAATAATAGTTTAGAAATAATTAATATTTTAGTTAAATCATGCTTTTATCCAAAACCCAAGGGCTTTAAACCTAAAAAATCATATTATCTTCCACATTCCACAAACTTCCTCTATTTCCTATATCCCTCTGCAATAAAAACAAATTATAATCCAAATATTCTTAATTAAAACACTATCTATTCTGACAAACATGATTATCACTCTTGCAATTTTTCTTGCATATAATACATCCACATTCCAAAAAGTCAAAATTTTTAGTTTTTTGCTTACATTTATCACAACTAAAGCTTATCCTCAATATTATATCACTTCTAATATTCTCAATATTAGCCCCACAATATGCGCATCTAGCTATTTTTTGACTTAAAGATTTATAAATACATCCTTGGCATAATCTACAATTAGAATGAATCGTAATACACAATTTATTTTTTTCACAACCTATACATTTCTCAAGTTTAGCTACAACTGGTGGATTATAAGGTGAATATAATGGATATGGTTGATTTGATATAACATTTTTCCCCCCTTTATTTGTTAAATTTTGTTGATTAGGAATTGATGGAGCATATGATTTTTGTGATGGAAGTTGGATTGGAGAGTTTTGGATATAATTTTGTTGAATAGGTTTAAATGAAATCTGAGAATTTACTGGATATGATATGTCTGGCTTTAAAAATCTTGACTGAGGATTTACTATAGGAGTTGCTAGATTTTTTGAGTTTAAAATATTAGGATTGAAATTATTTTGCATGTTTGGAGATGGGATTTTTGGCTTATGGCTGTTGCTTTGTGATGGTTTTGGGAATGATGGAGGGTTTGAATTTTTTGTAAGGTTTGGGGGTAAATCTTGGTCTAGAAGTATGAGTGGGTTATTGGTAAGTTGGAATTTTACTTCAGTTAGTATTTTTAAAGATTTTTGGAATTTAAGGGATTTTTGGCTTTTGGCTCTTATTTTTGTTTCAATGTTTTCAATTATTTGGTTGATTTTGGTTTTGTCACAACTGCTTTTTAATGATTCTAATAAAACCTGACTGAGATTCTCAATAATTTCAATAAATTCAGCAGAGTTTTCTTTATTTTCAATAGCACGAAACATTTTGCTCGATAAATCAATTTCAGAACTCTTTGATAAATTCCCTTTTGTATCAAACCCATCAAGTGCATTAACATCATCTGAATACAAACAAAAAACATAATTCTTAAATTTCCCCAACTGAATAATCGGAACAGGAATAATCTGAGGATTTTCTGGTAAAATAGTAAAACTTTCTAATCCTTTATCACTATTAAAATTCTTAACCGAAACCCCTAAATTAAAAGTATTAGCAAAATTTTGCATTGAATAAACACTATCTAATTCATAATCAACAAACTTAGAAGCTAGTTTTAATTTCAATAAACTCGATTGTATACCATTTTCCCATAGCAATTTGTAAATATCTTTAAAATCTTTAGTTTGTTGAGATTTTTGTATGAAATTATCTGCAATTTTTAATAGAATTTCATTATAATTAGTCCTTACTAAACATTCACATAGTCCTAAAAGTAATGCTGATTCTTTAGTACTGTAATATAAATTTGAAATAAAAGTATTAGTTAAATCAGCGTGTTGAGTTAGATTTGTGTCAGAATATTGTATTCTTGAATAGTAGTTATTAGGATTAGATTTGTAAAGGTCTGAAACTTGATAAAAATCTGAATTAGATATAAGTAATTTGGTCATAGGATCAAAAGTAAAGTATTTGTCAATATATAAGTAAAGAAAGCAGTCTGGGATTTGATTATTTGACTTATCTTTAAGATATTCCCAATAAACTGGCTGGGATATAGAGGAATTGGATATGATGGGAAATTGTGAATCGTTTTGGCACAGAACACGGAAGTGTTGGTTTATTAAATCAGTCTGGCTCGACATAATATAGATAATTATTATCAAAAAAGAGGATTTATAGATAATTATTTTATCTATAAACTATCAGAAAAGCACGGCAATACACAGTTTTAATACCGACAACAATTAATAAATTCAAAAGCTTTACCCTAAAATCTTTTAAAAATGCTAATTTTTATATTCCAACACTTCCTAACAAAAATATCTTTAAACCATATCCTATCTTAAGCCCACAATAAACTGCAACTACACAAAAAATTCTATATTAAAACAAGAAAACTAATCTTTAACCAGTTCTCCACAAACCCATTTTCCTTCATAAACCATTCCATTCTTATCAACACATTTTCCAAACCCATGTTGTTTCCCATTCTTCCATTGTCCACTATATTTTTTCCCTCCAGGCCATATAAAAACTCCATATCCTTCTTTCTTATCATCAACATATTCACCTTTAAAAATTCTTCCATCAGGCCATATAAACTTCCCACTTCCTTGCATTTTATTACTAACCCATTCTCCTTCATAAATCCTTCCATCATTCCATGTATATTTTCCTCTTCCATGTATATTATTCATAAAGAACTCTCCTTTATAATAAGATTTATCACTCCAAAAGAACTCACCAAAACCATGTTTAACTCCATTTTTATATTGTCCTGAGTATTTCGCCCCATCATTCCATATCTCAATTCCATAACCTTCTTGTTTATCTTCAACCCAATCACCTTCATAGCAAGTTCCGTTAAATTGTATATATTTTCCTTTACCATGAGCTTTATCCATAACCCAATTCCCTTCATAAACATCGCCATCAGCATGAATCAAACGACCATAACCATGAGCTTTATCATCTTTCCAATAACCGATATATTTTGACCCATCTGCCCATAAAAATATACCACGGCCACTACGTTTACCTTCTAAATCTAATTGACCCATATATGTCCACCCTTCTGCTGATTTAACTGGAAAAGTTAAATCTGTTGTTGTATCTTCTGTATGAAATTGAAAAGGACATAGTCTATTTTCAGCAATTTTAACCAAATCATTACTTTTTGATATTTCTTCAACTTGGATTATCCCTGTAACTTTGTTGATATTTTGGATAAATTCGTCGTTTTTATCGAGAGATTCAGAAAAACATGAACATTTGCTTCCCATATGAATATAATGATTTTATATGTTATTTCAAAATTTTAAATTAAAAAGTTTATAAGTAACAAAGCTGACCTTTGTTATTAAACTATAAAACAGTTACAACATTTGTGGGAAACTGGTTCAGGGTTGTTTGTTGTTGGTTTGTATTTTCTTGATAGTTCATCAACTTCTTCAAGAGCTTTACTTTCTTCTTTTTTTTCATCTTCAGCTGTGGATTTGTTTAATGCTAAAGCGAGTTCTTGAAGATGAGCAACTTTGTCTAAAGTATTTGGGCGAAGTTTACGATAACTAAACCCTTCACGAATCATTTCATAACAAGACCAATAATCATCTGACCATGTATCTTGAAAATCAGACCCTAATTTGTTAAATTGTTCAGTTCTTAGATCAAGTGTATTTTTTTCTTTGATTGAAGATATGATGTTTGAAAGCATCTCTATACCAGCTAAAATACTATCTTCTAATAGTATATATTGGTTAAGTAACTATATTAATATTACCACTTCTATTTGACTTTGGGGTAGTTTTTGTTTTTTGAGGTTTTCAACTATTCCTTCCATTACAGCAAGACAATCTCCTAGATCTTCTAGATCATTGATTTTGGATTTAATATCCTGAGACATTTATATGCTTATAAGATAATTCAAAAGATTTTTTTTTTTTAATAAAGATGATATTATTAGCTTTTTTATATATAGATGAAAATACTTGATAGGATTTAAGGTTGGTTTATGATATTAAGGGAAAATGATTTAGGTGTGATATTTGGAAGAGGATTTATAATATATATGATTATTATTTAATATGATTATAATAAAAAAACATAATAAAGAAAATTTTAATGAATTCTAGTCAGATTTTATCATAAATTTTATAACTAAATCCATACATTATTAGCATTTAAATGATAAGACTTTTTCTTTGGTACAGGTATAGGTTTATAAAACGCAGGACCAGGTTGTTTTATAGGAGGTTTTAATATTTCCCTTTCACTTTCTGACATAAACACAGCACCGGTTACAGGACTTTTATCTTTAGCCATAAGATTATAATAAGCTCCAGGGCCAGGAGTAAAATCGTGAATTTTTTTAACTTTGGTTTGCATTCCAAATCTATCAATATCTCCTCTGACAAAAGATGAGCTGATTTTCTGGTTGATTTTTGGTAATATTGGATGCTGATAATCAGCAGGTCCAGGTGATATTTCAATAGGTACAGCCGCATGTGGGTCATATAAATTTATAGGATATCTTCGAGCTTTTACTGGCATTTTAAATGCAGGTGAAGGCTTGGAATCAATACTAAACGATCCATCAATATTATATTGCCAAGGTGGTGGGGATACTGAACTATAATCCTTATACCTTTTTGTAGTACTTTTAAAAGGAGAACTGACTGCAAGATGAGAAACATTTGCAGATACATCATAAGCACCAGGGGCTGGGAATTCATGTCTTGCTACAATTTTAGCTATTGGTCTTTGAAAAACAGATGAAACAGCTGTAACTTGGGCTTCTTTTTGAGAATAAGATCCTGGCCCTGGTGCTAAGGTAATATATTGATATCTTTTAAAGCGAGGAGAACGTGATATAAGTCCACCATAACCTTTTTTACTTAGAGAAGGACTTTCACCTGCTGACGAACTCTTGTATTGACCTGGACCAGGAGCTGATTCTGTCTCAAAGACTTGGGAAAACCTGTCAGTTGAACTTCCAAATCCTCCTTTTCTCTCAACTGCACTCAAGATTTGCTCGCTTTTTGTTGGTATTGACGACTGTGTTAACCTATTAAATGCATCTACCATAGGACCTTTGTATAGCCTTCCTGTATATTCTTTGCCTACCTGTCTAAAATTATCCATATAATGATTATATATGGTAATTTTTAGGGTGAAAAAAAGGTTTAAATTTTTTATTCTAGAAAGTTAGGCTTTTCTTTTCACCTTTTTATATTATGATAATAATAAAAGATATAATTTTAAGTATTTTCTACACAAAAATCAGAAAAACTCAATAGAATTTTATTATAATATAGTTAAGTTTTAAAGATAAATTATTTTAATGATATTAGATAGTTTCATATCTTTTAATTTATAATACTATATAATTTGTTTATAAACACAAACAATTCTTTGAATGCTAAGTGTTATTCAGGATTCCAAATATTTTGAAGTGTTTAATAATAAAATGTCTGAAGGTCTTTTTGAATTAAACAGACATTTACTTTTGAAACTCTTTAGTTGCGAAAATATCAACGACAAAGTAACATATACAGATTTTTTAAAGATCTGTACTGGTTTAAGAATATTCCCTGACCTTCTATCCTCCCGAGAAATTCGTAAAATTGCAAGTAGTATCCATGAAACTACAGCAAGCCAAGATTTTATAATCAAACTCTCAATCTTGCAAATAGAAAAAGTATTCAAGCTTATAGCTCATTCATGCTTTCTCGAAACCAAATTGGCAAGTGATAAATATCAATTATTTTTCAAGCATATAAAAACCCCATGCTATATTCGCTATGGTATAGATTTTCTTACTTGTGAAACCCCAGTACATGAAAAATCATATTCTATAGAATCCACGCTTCAAAGAAAAACTAGTGATAATTTTTTCACTAGGAGCATCAAAAATGCTTTTATGGCAGCTACTCCACGGGTAACTGGGACTTATCATTCGTTTAGAGAAACAGATGTTACGACAAAACCTTCTCCTCGTATGCAACATTTTTCTTATATTGAGCATGCATCTAAACCTTCTATGTCGTTTAATTGTATGAACATTGGGAAAATCAAAGAGTGCTTTAGTAAGTTTAAAACATCGGCAGAAAGTTTGTCAAAGCCACAGAGAATTTCAGCTATGAAAGTTATTAAAATCAGGAAGAATTTAGAGAAAAAACGCAAGGCTTTAAGGAAGCATTTTATTATTTGGAAGAATTTTTGTTTGTTTTATAACATAATCTGAATTGCATATAGTTTTATCTATTTTTATATACAAGATGAGTTTGAGAATATTCATTTATGGATTAGTTTTTATAGTTATTGTGGAAAGTATTAAGCAGTTAATAAGAATTACCTACAGTTGTATCATATAATAAATAATATAAAATGTATTAAGCCAATTATGATTCTGATAATAGGAAAACATGTAATTATATGAAGAAATAAGATATATTCTTGATATAAAAATCAAAAAAAATTATTACTATGTAGAATTAATTTACTATAGCTCAATAGAATATCTAATCATAAACCTAATATTTTATAGGTTAAAGTTAATATATAGTTTATATATAATGCTTCTCGCGGGTTTTTCTATAACAAAAATAATTACAGTCCTTATTTATCTAATTTATAAACAACTATTAAGATGTAGTAAAAATATAAGAAAAGTATTCGAAAAGCTTAAACTTATGATAATATTATCCCTTTAGCAGTAAAAAAGTTTATTATATCTTTTATTATAGTTCACTAAATAAAATGATATTTAAACAAATGCCAAAGTTTGCTATATTGTGAATTAAAAACATACAATTATTATATCTAGTGTGCACTGTTTATAGGTGTTACTGACTCTGTGCCAATTAAAGATCCTAGCTCGCTTAAGTTCATAATACTTTTATTTGGTATTCTTAGTGATACACTGTACCTTCCGCTATCATTTCTTGTCCTTAAAAAACTTTTTTTCTTGATTTCGTAAATATTTTTACTCATATTAGATGGTACTCTTAGGTTGATTGGAGACATTTATATATTTATTATTCTAATATTAGATATAATTTTCTTGTATTAAGGCTTTTTATATTGAATTTTAAATAAAAAATTATACTCTTTTAATAATTTTAGCTTCTAAGGTTTTGGATATCAGAAAAACTATAATGGATTTATTATGCACGAATTCAGGTATATCTTTATGGATTTATAAAGAATAATAGTTTTAAAATATTATATGTAGTTATTGGTTTCTATAGAAAATCTTGATAACTTTATCCATTACAAAACAATAAAAACTATAAATGAAATAAACCCCTTTCACTTTATATATATGCCAATTATAATACCTTTTACTATAAAAACTTATCCATATTATTATATATTTTCCAAAAGTATTAAACTAATCAACAAAATCATTATGAGTAACTAATAAAACAACTAAAAGTCTTTAAAAAACAAAATCATATATACCACCAAAAGTTTAATAAACCCAATTTTATCTTGTAAAACTTTTACAGTCTTTATCAAAAATTAACACCCTAACACCCTTTTCAACTCTAACAATTTTCCACATTATTAAATCCTAAACCTATCTTAAACATAAATTCCATAATCATCTTAACAATTTCTTGAATATAAATAATTCTTAAACATATAATAAAATTCTAACACAAAAATAGCGCAACTTTTATAACTGATTCTATAAACATATTTAATATTTGATTCATAATATAAACAGTAAATTCTAACATAAACATCTTCTGTTATAAAATATTTTTCTTTCAAGTCTTAAATTAAATACATCAATTAATTATGTAAATTTTCAATAGATATTTATTGTATAAATGAACAAATTAGTTCAAATATTCAAGAAATGTTGTTCAGCACCTGAGAATGCGGAAATTGATGAAGCTAAAAACGATGAGGTTGAAAAAATTGAAGAAAATTCCCCACCTCAAGAATTAGAAAAGCAGGAAGACTCAACTTTTATATCGGATAAAACCCCTGAGTCTGTAGTGGTTGCTAATATAAAAAAACCTAAGAAAATTGAAAAAGCTGAAAAACAAGAGAAAACTGAAAAAAGAAGGAGATCGAGGAAGTCTGAGGAACCTAAACTCAGAGCGTCTTTAGTTCAAGCCAATCCTATACCTGCTCCTCCTGTACAACCTGTAATACCCCCCGCAGCTAAGCCACTTAAAGGTATACTAAAAAAGCCAAAAAAATTTTTCTAAGTCCAATCACTGAATATTTAATCATTAATTTCGGATGTAAGTACTTTTGAATATAAATTTTAACAAAACTATCCTCTTGATACCTATTTATAAAGTATTACAAGAAGCATAGATAGTTTCCAAAAATAGTTTCTTAAGTGTAATTTACACTATCTAGCAACAACTTTCATAAAAACAGTTCTTTAAACTACCATATATAAAATAATTATTACAATCATAGAAATTAGATTTTCATGATATAATCTCACAAAAAAAATCATCATCAATTCACATCAATAAACTCAAAACCAATAAACTCTTCCTTTAATGTATATTTCATCATATCAATTTCGCCATACAATTTTAGCAAAAACGACCTTAAAAATTTCCCAATATCCAAATCTCGCATAAAACATCATATAAATTTCTTAATAACAGCTACAAAAGCATATAAAAATCTTAAAATAAATATCTTTATTTTCTATGCTATACTTAATTAATTACTTACACAAGTGTTAAAACACTAAAAAAGTAGGGAGAATAGAATTCATGGAAATCATGAATTCTTTATAAGACCTCTGCAAAAGCATCATCTCAAAATCTAACTTGCTTGGAGGCATTATTTCTTTACAAATAAGTTCTTTTGTGTTTATACGCAAAGCCTGTTTTCTAAGTTTTTTCTTATAATCCCATCCCCACTTATATACCTGAGCTTCATCTAAACCTGTTTTTTCAGCAAGAAAAATTACTTGTTCTTTTGACCAAATCGAGTTTTTATTGAATTCTTGAATTAAAATCTTGACTTGATTCATGTTTTTACGTTTCCTTCTCCACTTCTTTTTTTTTATTGAAGATGAAGTAGATGCTGAGTTGAGGATTTCAGAATAAGGTTTTGGGTTTTTCTTGCAGTCTTTTATAAAGCGTTTGTCTAGTTTTGCAATTTTTATATCAGGGCGGGCTTTCATAATAAAGTGCAAAAATATGTAATGTGAGTAAAAATCAAATCTGAAAATGGTATTGTGAAGATGAGGAAGGTTTAGAATGTTCAGATGTTAGGGTGAAAAAATGAGATTTGGGGAAGCAATTTTTTTATTGGTTTAAATTTTGGTTTACCGCGAAATAATTTTTGCATGAAGCTTTTAAAAATATTTTTAGGCTTTATAGCTTTTAGAGTTGTAAATTATTGTATTAAGAAGGTTAGAGTTTGATTTTTGTTGTGGTTATGAAAAAGTATTTGCTTAAGTGTAAGAAAATACTTAAAAACTCGGATGACAACGATGCCAAAAATATTATGATAATATGTCATTTGAAAAACTACTAGGGATATTATTTGAAGATTAATAAAGAAATTCTTTATGTCTATAAGCATTGAGAAAATTCAACTCTCGAAATAAAGATTTTAAAATCAAAGAGCCACAACATCTCAAAAATTTTAACGGCAATCAAAAATTATTAGAAATTACTAATAAAAACTAAACAAAAGTTATTGAAACCCATGACAAAATCACTAATACCAAAACCGAAAAGAACCATAAATAAAAAATACAATTAAAAGAAAAAAACAATAAAACTTTTCATCATAACATCAAACTTTCCCACTTAAAAAAAAACAAATGATCCTTAAAGCAAAGAAGTCACCTTAAGTCATATTTTCCAAACAAATTCAAATCAAAAGAAAAGAAAAAATTTTTATATAAGTGCCAAGTAATTAATAGTTTATTTAGAAAAAATTATATTTAAATGAATGGCATCAAGTTAGAAATCCTTCAAATTTGTCATGATTTGTATTATGGAGATGCGATATTATATGTATATTCAGACAACAATTTAATAGACGCAATAACTCTTACTAAAGAATTCAAAAAATCAGCTGTGACTGTCTTACCAGCTTCGAACTCCCAAATAATCCAAATAATAGCCAAAGATTTAGAACATGGTCAAGCCCTTGGATCAGCAACATTTCCAATATCTTTATTAATAGAAAATTCTATACCTGTAAAACTTAGTCTTAACGTATCAGGAATACAATCACAGACTTGTAATGATAATAATGGGTTTATAAAACTTTCAGCTTTAGAAAATGAAGAGAATCAGGATTTATTTATAAGAGAATTAGAAAGTTCTAGAGAAAATGATATTTATAAGGCTATGAAAAGCGAGCTGGAAATTGAAAAATGGAAAAACACTGGATTGAAACAGATAAGGGAAGAAATGAATTTTAGTGAACTTGCTAGGGTTTCTGTTATGAAAAAAATGTGCAAAACTGTTGAAAGTTATGGACAAGAAATACAAAGTTTGAAAAAGGTTTTGGCTAATAATCACTTAAGTTCGTATTATGTTTTAAGGAAAAATATTATTGAAGAAAGTTTAAAGGATAATAAAACTGAATGGGAAAATAAAGCTAAAAGATATGAAGAAAATATAAAAGAACTTAAGAGGATTAGGGAAGAACAAGAAGCTGAGAAAAAAATAATAAAAAATCAGACGCTGAAGTACCAGACTGAGCTTATGGCATTAAAACTTCAACAATCTCAATGCTTAAAAGAAGAAATTCCTACTAATGACACAGTAAAAAACCTTGAAATGGCTTTATGCGATATAAAATTTGAATTAGAATTAAACAAAAGCAACTTCACTGAAGCTGTTGAGCGAATGAACGATTTTCAAGCTCATAACACTAAACTAAGAAACTATATCGAAACTATTGAAGAAAAATCTATAAAACTCATAGAAGAAGATTTAAAAGATATAACACAAGTTATTATAAACCATTTAGACTTATTATCGATAAATGCTTCTGTAATAAGAATATCTGAAAATTTGTATAGAATCGATAATGAAACTTTACTTGTGATGATAAATAATGGAGAACTTGTAATTCAGCAAGACTCAAAATTCATTTCTTTTGTTGAATGGCTACAGAAAAACAAATGGAAATCACGTGAAGATACTGAGGAATCTTCTGAGAAATTTAAAAAACTTGACACGGTTCCTGAAGAGGAAGAAGAGGATGAAAAGACTTTTATTGTATCACCGGAAAAGCCGGTAAAAAAAGTTGTTGCTAAGAGGTCACCTAATTATAGAACTAAGGATTATAGTCCAATACTTAGAAAAAAAGAATCAAATGTTGCATATGGTCGGAAATAGTTTAAATATTAAAAAGATAAATTTTCTGTATAGTTCTGATATAAATATGGGTAGGAAAAAGGAAAAAGAAGTTGTTGTTACTGCTAATGATATAAAGAGAGAAAAACTCAAAAATGTTTCGGAAACTGAGGATATTGATGAAATCATAGAGCTGACAAAAGATAAAGATCCTTTTGTAAGGGCCAAAGCTGTCAGGAGCATCTGCCCATGTAAAGTCTATGACAAAATTGATGCTTTTTGGAACAGAGTGCTTGAAATGATAGATGATGAAGATGAAGGAGTTAGAGAAAATGTCCTTCATGTTCTTTGTGATGGATCTCCAGAATACTTAGAAGACAGGATTATTGAAGCTGTTCAAAGATTTAATAGAGATTCAAATAAGTACATCAAACGTCGGGCCCACAAGGTTTTAGGAAGTTATTATAAAACAGGTAAATGGAATATCCTGTAAAGCTAACTAACTAATGATCTTAATAAACCACATTTATTTTGTCAAATTTAAAAAAAAATTATGTATATCATAAAACTTTTTCCCCATTATTTTTATGGATGGAAAATTATACTTACTAAGAAGTAAGAAATATGGATACTTAGATTTTGTAAAAATACACAAAGCTATGATAGGAACTTAAAGATTATATCTAGATATAAAACACATAAAAATTTAATCCAGGTCAAAAACTCTTAATTCTTTAAAACAAGTTGGCAAAGTTTTAAAATTATTAGTGAATTAAAGGAATCGCTTATAAAAATTCCATAGATCTATTACTTTACTTGTATTTACTCTGAAAAATACTTAACTTTGAAATATGATTTAAAAGTTAAAAGTATTACACCAAGAATAATTGATATTTATTTTTAAAACATTTGGTTATCTATATACGAGGTGTATATTACGAGTATTTTTTTAAAAGTGCAATTGTTGAAGAGGCTTAAAAAAATTAAAGTTTATATCTTAGTTTATTCTAATAATGCAGTTTTTCAATCCTAAACATTTGAATTCCTTTTTGCTATTTATATAAATACAAAATCAACAAAGGCTGGACAATAGTCAAGCGATAATTCCTAACCAAAACTAAACTATATAAATACAAAGAAAAGTTTATTTGATATATTCTGCAGTTCCCATCTAGGAAAATTTCTTGATGAATACGCTGAAAATATACTTGAAGTTATTGAAGAAGTTAATTATAACGATGAGTATATTGAATATGGTGTTTTATTCTTATTATTTAGACAAAGTTTATTGTGATCTTAAGTGTAAAGAGTTTAATAATTTGCTTTAAATAAATTACATTATAGTAGTAAATCTACTCAAATTTGTAATTACTTAGGAAATAAGTTTGTAATTTCTAAGTTTATAATATTTTCTAATACAATATAGACAATTTTTACAACATAATATCATGTAGATTTTATGTATACAATATAAACAACACATATGTTTTTACAAAAGACATCATAATATTCAACAAATAAATAACTTTCTAAATATATATATCTACAATAAATCTTGATATAAAATATAACATCATAATATCATTATCTTTAAAACAAGTCTTCTCATATATTTTCAATTTTTCTATATATAAAAATTATTCTAAAATATAAGATAATTATTGCAGGCTACATAATCCTACACCTAATAAACCTGTTTAATCATCATAAAAAACTATAAAATAATATCTTTTATAAAGTAATAAAATCTTATATACAACTATTTTATTCTTTTACCAAGATCTTTGCACTATCAAAAAAAATTATATTGTGTCCCATCTCTAATATTTTTTCAAGTCTTTTCAATAATTAGGTATACTTTTATAAAGTAAGACATTTACGTCATCATAGTTACTACAACAAAAGCTTATTGATTGTCTTGATCGATTTTTTTCTAAAATCCTAATAAAATCTCAAAGCTTTTCTCATCATTATCGTTTTATTTATGTTTCCTCTTTATCCCTTATAACCTCTTGTCTTTTTTTCACTTAATCTTCATCTCAATCCCACAAAAAAAAAACGATTATTTCTATTAATAAAGTTTTATTCTTAGTTATAATTATTAACTGCCCATCTTCACAATAAGTATTTATATTATTATACTCAATCTATCAAAAAACTCCCAAGGCGAATTTTCTAATCCACTTTCTATTACCAAAAACCATTTTCCATACTAAGTTTAAGTTAATTTCAATCACTTAACTTAATAATATTATCCATTCCTTTATAAAGGCAATTTGTAATCTAGCTTCATCAAAGTCGTTTCTTTACAACATCTAATTTCGACTATTCACCCATCAAATTCCTTTTTCCCATAAAAAAATCCTTTTTTCAACATAAAAACTCTCTTATCAACTTTTATAAAGCCTCCTTTTCCTATACCTATAATCTAATTATATAAAATCCACTCTTCCTCATAAACTCCATATATATATTTCCATATAATAAAATATATATTCTATACACCCACAGCTTATCCAATCAAAATCCTACCAAAAAATCCTCAAACCTCCCAACCTATCATTTCCACATCCACCCTTCCCATATTTCTTCAATTCCTTTATTTTCCTAAACTTCAAAAACCGAATCTCAACATCTTATCCAATCATCAAACCTTTAAATTCTTATTCATCAACACCTTAAATACCTCAAAATACCCTTTCTACCTTATATCTTAAAATAAACATCGACTAATAGAAAAATGTCGAATATAATGTCTCAAACTGGATATACTTGTACGAACTCCACAAGTAATAGTGATGAAGCAACTACTATGGAAGGTTCAGCTGCTATGTTTGTATCAGCAGTAGTTTTACTTATAGTTACTATTGTTGCTTTGGTACAAATATGCAAATTTATATCTAGTGGTGCATATCCTCGCGCTGAAAGGTCCTTATGCGTTATGTTTTTCTTGCCGGTTTTGATAGGATGGATCTCCTGGGAACATGTTTACACCCAAAAGAAAGATCATGTGTTAGAAAAAATCTTAAATCTTTATAAAGCTGCAGCTTTGTTTGCTTTTATGTATTACATGATGTGTCTTTTAGGATGGACTGTAGCTGATGGAAAAAGTTCAAAAACTGAAGAGTCGATGATTCGTATTTTAATGAAACAAGAAAAAGCAGAATGTTATATGAAATGTATGGGCACAGATCCACTTACAACACCTGATGAATGTAGAAGGTTTATTAAAAAAACCAAGTATGGAGTACTTCAAATGGCTGTGGTTATCATTATTTGTGAAATCATTGGTATTGGGTTAATTATTTACGACTATAAGCTTTTCAAAGAAACTAAAAAAGGACTCCTTTACGAATTCTTCCTCATATCTGGTTTTACAGTAAAATTCATCAGTTCAGGTATAGCTTTGAATTATATATTGAATTTTGCTATTTTTTGTAGCAAAATTGAAGAATTCAGAGACCTCAACATCTTAAGCAAATTCGTTTTACTCAAACTTGCCATGTTCCTAACTGAAATCCAAGGAATTATTATTTTCGGATTCGCTAATCTTTATGTTTTATATTATGCTCAAGATCAAGATGTACTTCAAGTAACTTTATATACAAATAGCCTTCTTTTATGTTCAGAAATGATCATTTGTGGTATTCTTCAATATACCATTTTCCCTCTAAGTGACTTTTATTTCCACCCAATCCTTAAAGAAAAGCTTATTAAACATGAGTTGAAACATAGTAAAATTACAACATCAGGAGACAATACTAATAAAGTTGTTGTCGTTCAAACTAAAGAAGTTATTAAAACTACTCAAAGTGGTGAAGGTACTTCTGTTGTTGTTGCAGGAGAAGAAGAATATTATCATAGTCATAGACATAGAAGCCATAAAGATGGAGAAACTGTTGTAGAGGTTAAAGTTGAAGGAGATAAGAAAGAAGGAGGTGAAAATGTTGTTGTTGTTGCAGGAGAAGAAGAAGAATCTTATCATCATCATAGGCATAGAAGTCATAAAGATGAAGAGACTGTTGTTGAAGTTAAAGTTGAAGAAGCTAAAAAAGAAACAGGTGAAGTTGTTGTTGTTGAAGGAGAAGAAGAGTCTTATCATCATCATAGGCATAGAAGTCATAAGGATGGAGAAACTATTGAGGAGCAGACTGGGACTGTTAAGAAGGAAATTGTGACTGAAACTGTTGTTAATGAAGGTGATGAAGAATCTTATCATCATAGTAGACATAGAAGTCACAAGACTGAAGAGGTTTAGGATAAACTTATTAGGATTTAGTTTTAAAATATGAGGAAAGATTGTGTGATAGGATTTTGAGTTTATGTTAGGAAGGGTTTTGTATGAATAGATAGTAGAGATGGTGTTTACTATTTAGATTTGAAGATGTTCTTTAGTTATAGGATGGAAATTTAAGGAATTTTTAGATATAAGTAGTGATTGAGATGAAAAAAAATTTGATGCTTTAGGGTTATAATTAGATATTTATGTCAAGATACTCTTTTGATTCCTTTTCTCCAAATTTTTATCCAGTTCAATATGCAAATTATAAATCAGCCCATAATACTGATAATAATAATCACATAGGATTTCATTCTCTAAATCTCTTCATAAAAATATCCCAGTTTCATAAACTTAATATCTTACCACATTATATACCGTATAACCTTCTCTCATTATCGGTTGAAAAATCCTCTCAAGCTCTCATCAGTCATTTCTGATTTTAATGGGATTTTTACATGAAAAAAAGCACACAGATTTATGAGAATTCAAACATTTTTTCAAGCACCAGGTAGTCCTTTCTAGATTTTTCATAATAAATTAAGCACTTCTCTCCTAAAATCTCAGCATTTTATAAGAACTTTATATATTCAGTTATGCATAATTTGTATAAGTTCTTTAAACCTTCAATAATATAGTAATTATATAAAAAATACACATAAACACCCATCGACCTATAAATTTTTTTTATCATAAACATCATCTAATATACTATTCTTACTCTATAAGATTTCATAAAGTGTTCTTGACCTAATAAAAATCCCTATACTTTTATCATAAAAATACTCTACCTATCATTCTAGCATTATATCAAAAAACAAATATATCTTTTTTCCTATATTTGTATAAAAAACTTTAAGTAATAAATGGAAAAATTAATTTGGGCCGGGATTATCCTGGCTTGGATATTCTTGTTTTTCTTTTCTTATGTATTTGTGCATTACTTTCTGTTTAAAGACTATGAGCTTAGAGGTAAATTTGTCAAGTTACTATTTAGTGTTACTTTTAGTACTAGTTGTACTCTTTTGGAATTGTTTTTATTAGAACTTAGTTCTTATAATATTTCGCATGTCCTGTGGCAGATAAACTTACTGATTTTTAGCGTTTTGATGTTGTATTTTATTCCTTTTTTCTTGATTTTTAAGCTGATTGAGTTCAAGTACATAGTTTGGGTGTTTTTTATTGCAGGTTATTATTACATATTAGAGTTTAATAGAAGTTTGATAGACCATGACGAGAATATATTTTTGCATTTCTCTCTTGTTGAACAAATAAGATTATTAGGGATTAATGGAGTTGTTCTTAGTGCTATACTTTCAGGGTTTGGTGCTATAAACTGCACTTATAATTATTTCAATTTTTTTAATGAGAATTTACTTAAAGAAGATATCAATGAACTTGTTTTATTGTGTAAGAAAAATATTGAAGGCTTAGTTGAATCTAAACTAGTAAAACAAGCATTGCATAAGTCGAAAGCACAAAGTTGGAACCCTTTGAAGAAAATATTTGGTAATATGGCAGAGATTAAAAAATATAAGGATGAAATAAAATCTGCTGAGGCGATAAACTGCCAATATTTAAAGCATATTAATGAGATATTGAAAAACAGAGAAAAACATAAGTTAAGAGGTACTTTTAAAGGGAAGGCATATTATATGTTGGGGAGAATATTGACGATATATTCTGTGTATAAGATTATTAGTTCAGCGATAAATTTTGCTTTTAAAAGAAGATACTCATTAGATCCAATAGCTAGAGGGCTTCAGATAGTATGTTATTTCTTTGATATCCCAGCTGAATTTGGTGAGTTTATAACAACTTATATTGGCTTTGCTTTTATAGGCATTTTGATTTTTACTAACATTCGAGGTTTTCTTTTATTACTTATTAATACAATAAACAACCTCGCTAGGCTTATAACAACAGGAATTTCCACTCAAATCCTTATGGCTGTTATTTCTGAAGTTACTGGAGCATATTTCATGGCAACTGTTCTCCTTATGCGAGCAAATATCCCTGAAAATAAACGTGGGAATATTTCAACTGCCTTATCAGGTGTAGATTTTAATACCTTTCACCATATCTTCGATGCAACTTTCAGTATATCCGCTCTAATAACCGCAGTTCTTTTACTCATAAAGCACAAGATGCATTATAAACCTAAGGTATCTTAAACCTAAAAATCCCTATTTATGATTATTTTTATATGATTCTTAAATCTAAATACATAAATTTTTCTTAAATTACGAATTCCATCTACAAAAACTATCATTTAAATCCTAAACTTATACATTTTATATAGGAAAATTAACAGTTTATAATATTTTAAAAATGTCAAGTCCTTATAGTCCTCAAATAACCCCAGAATACAGTAGACCTGATAGGAGGAATGTAAACCGAAGGAAAAAATTCCAAGACTCAAACTCGCCGATGAAAATCAGACCTTTTGAAGACCTAGGCGACCTCATGCCTCTAGGTAAAGAACTAGCCTCACGTATGGAAGAACAAAGAAAAGCTGAAAAAGAAAGGAAAATACGACAGGAAATACTCCAAAAAATAAAAAATATGGACCAAGAAAACTGGCTTTTCAACTGCGGTGGAGACAAATTTCTTTGGAACTATAAATTTAGTTAAAAAATAAACACTTTTCATTAAACCTTCAAATTTTTAAATGAAATTCTTATATAAAAAAGCATTTTTCCCTAGTTAAAGATATATGAAGTAGTGAATATAAAAAAAATGGCTTATCCACCTTTCCCACTTGAAGCTGCATTTCGTCAAGATATAGAGGCTATTGCAGAAAATGATGATTTGCAGTTTATGAAAAAGCATTACTTGTTTGTCAATAAGTACAAATGCAAACAGGAAAAACAGCCTGAACAATGTATTGAAGATGGGAGAGCATTGTATACTCAGTTTGTTCATGGGACTAAGATTGCTAAGCAAAAAGCTTTTTATTGCTTATCGGCTTGCAAAGAAGAGACGTGTTATGAACAGTGTAAAGATGCTTTGAGAAGCACAATTAGTGGACTTACAGTGAAAATGGACCCTGTTATGAATGGCTACTTGTTGTCATTTGCCCCGAAATAACTAAGTAGTTTATTACTTACTCACTAAATATAGGGGGTTTTTATAAGAAAAGTACCTTAGGGTTGGTTTTTACTATAAAAAAAGATGATTAGGCATATATAAAATACCTTGGGATTGAAATTTATAGTTTTAAAGATACCCTTTATTTTTTAAATAAGCGAATTTTAGGCTTCGTCTTTTTTTCTTGTTGATTATACTTGAATAAATCGACCTATGGATTTTTTTCTGCATTCACAAATTAGCAACCCAACAATTCTTTTTGTTTTTGATTTGTGTTTCATCATCTTCATAACAATTTTATCCTTTATTTCTTGTATCTTATGGGAATTAAGTTTACAACTAGCTCTCGGCCTAGGTTTTCTAGACTTAATTGAGGTTTTTTTTATAGACAAAGTCTTAAAAAGATTCTTTGTAAAGTTTTTCCCTGAAGTTTCTGATATGACTTCTTTTAGTATTTTTATATTCAAATCAATTTCAATATTTTTTTAAATCATTATATACCCTTTTATAAATTTATAGTCAATCAGGAACTTATCTTGGTTTTTATACTGAATTATATGCTGACTTTTGGAAAGAGTAGTGAATTTACTAATTGAAAAGATTTTAGCTGGTATAGACTTTAAATCAGCATAAGTTTTAATGATTTAATGCATATATAATAATGATTATAAAACTTCAACTTTATAGCTTATATATATTATCTTATCTATATCTTCAATGAATTCGATTATTAGAAAATTTTCCAGTGAAAAGCATTGTTTTTCTTGACTGATAAACTTTGTGGAAATGGGTTGAGAAGTATAATTTTATGTATTCTAAATGAAAAGTATAACAGATTTCATAATCTTCAGAATATTGATGATATGTTTGTATATATTTAATGTGTTTTACAGTGCTTTGATTATTTTGGTTTTTAATGTCTTTTTCTTTAAGTATGTATGATAATTATTAAGAAAATAATTACAAGATATTGTGAAGACTACTCTCTAGAATATCTTTTTTAGTATTTTCCATATGATTTGAATTATAATCTTAGATTATTATAGTAGTTTATGCTAAATCTAAGAGTGTTTACAAATTTTTATGTTTTTCTAATGTGAAAAGAGCATTTCCAAACCTGCAAAAAGGGTTTGTTTTGAAAAACTATATTTTTATCTCTCTCAAAGTATGATTTAAAATGTCGTTAGTTGATTTAATCAGTTTTAAGATTTTATATTACAATATTATAAAAATATTCTAATTTTGTCAAATAATCCTCAAAAAATAGCATATTCCTTTATGAATAAAGAAATTTGTCTTTAGATCAAGCATTTAAAGTATTTAAATAGGGGAAAAATAATATTACTTGAAAATAATAATAAAAAATATGTACAGCTATTCATTCGATATGCCTGAAAACATAACACCCGATCATTCAAGTTTCCACGAACAAAGCGAAGATCTACATGATATTACATTAAACTCATCAGAAAGTGAAGAAGATAGCTATCAAAGCATTTCAGACAAAGGCGAACTCTCAGAGTCACAATCAAGATACTTACCCTTTAGGTCTTCTACTGCTCCACCAAGACCTTTAACTGACATCGAAGAATTCAGAAGAAGTTCTGACTTTTTATTACTAGAACACACAGTAATTTGTTCTTCTCAGCTTTTTCTTCGAAGTGATCAAAAATATGACTTAGATTCAGAGCATGGTCAACGATCATGTAAAAAGCTCCTGAACCAAATCGAAAAGCTTTGTGAGGTTTTCAAAGTTCCCTGTACATCCCGTGATTATCGTAACAAGTTCTCAAGAGCCTATAGAGTTTTATACAGAGAAAATAGCTTATGCTATCTTACAGAAATATTAGACTCTGCACAAGAAGGTTTCCCTTATTTATATGTGAATGGAGAAAGGTATGTATTTTCAGAAGAAGTCCTCCAAGCTGGGAGTAGCCTATTCCAAAGGTTTATAAAAATCCAATATATATTAAAAGAGATTTACAATAGAGTTTGTGAAGAAACTTTTACAGGAACAGTTGATCAAATCAAACAGGAAATCTCAGATAACTTATTAGATTTTGATAATCTATGGGTTGAATTCGAGCAACTTTATGTACATGAACTAATGGCAATTGAATCAGATGCCCGGCGGTATATCGAAGAAGCTATATCCCAAGAACACGAAGTAACTCGTATAGAAATCATGTATAAAGAGCAAAAAAAATCCCATTTAGACTCTTCTGAATTACAAAATGCTAAAGCTAATCTTGTGACAATTATTGGGAAAATAAATTCTGTTGCTAATATTGAAGGAAAAGGAAGAGATGATTTGACTATTGATATATTGAAAGCTGCAGAAGCTTTGATTAGAAGAATGTCAACACCTGCACGTTGTATTAGAAATTTGGCAGAAAAAATAAAGCAAGCGTTTATTGGGATAAGGGTAGTTATTAGGAAATATTCACAGAATATTGAGATTGTAGATCCTCAGCTTAAGAATAATCCAGAACTTGTTGATGCATTAATGGATTTTGAGTCTAGTTGGGAAAGAGGAAAAATTTATTTTATTAATAGCAAAAAATGCAATCAATTGGTATTTTTGTCGAGTATTATTGAATCGACAGGGAATAAGTATCAGGTATTTAAAGAACAGTTGGAATGTTCTGACAGTGAACTTTTTGTCAGTATTCCTTCACTTATTGTTATAAAGGCTTTAGAAGATCAGGATCGAGGAATTTGTAAGAGTTTCTGCGCTCCTATTTTCGATGAAACAGAAAAAGTTGGTGGAGTTTGGAAAAGGCTGAAGCGTAGTTATAAGTACGGTAAATTAGCAGCTTCATCTTTCACTGAATATACAGAACTACTTACAGCAATGGCCCTTGGTGAGCCATATGATAAAAATTTCCGTGCTCAAGTTCTTGATTCTAATTTTGATAACCTAGATAGCACAATAAGCAAAATAAAATATTTAGCGATTGAATTGCATCGACACAAACCTACGGATTGGAACAGGTTCTTAGATATAATTTTATGCTAGATTAAAAAGTAAAAAAACTACCTAACTGCAAAATTACTAACTATTATAAAAAAACTCTAAGTTTTATTTGTAAATTTATATCATTTTTTGTTATATATTATTTAATAAAGTTTAAATGAATAGTTTCTTTAGTATGATATAGAAATTTACTAAAAATATCATTAAAAGTCTAGTTTTTTTGTATAAATTTTTAATAACTAAATACTTGATGGATATATTTTCTATTGCCATCAATTCTTTTTCGAAATAATAAAAATGTAAATGGTAAGAAAAGTAAATTTTGTTTATACAAGAAAGTGTGTCTCTATAAAAATCAAGTAAGAAGATTCTTTTTCGAAATAATAAAAATGTAAATGGTAAGAAAAGTAAATTTTGTTTAT